>VDFB02072220.1:172345-183509 GCA_007258455.2 Sequoia sempervirens
AAAAGGGGTGACCCCAAAGTCAAAAATGAGGAAACGGGAGTGATGGGGGTCCGCGGATGTTTCCAAACAGCCAAGGAGGAAGGGAATTCCAGAGGGAAAGTTTTGAAACCATCAAAACTTAACGGAACGTCGACAAAACCTTGGCAATTCATTTACACACTAGGAACACATCCCAGATCCAAAAAAGGGTGATCCCAAAGTCAAAAATGAGGAAACGGGAGCGACGGGGGTCCATAGATGTTTCCAAACAGCCAAGGAGGAAGGGAATTCCAGAGGGAAAGTTTTGAAACCATCGAAACTTAAAGGAAGATTGACGAAACCTTGGTAGTTCATTTAAGCACATCAAACACATCCTAAATCCACCAAAAAGTTGTCCCCAAAGCCAAAAATGTAGAAACTGGACCGACAGGGGTCCACGGATGTTTCCGAAACAGCCAAAGAAAGACAAAAAGCAGAAAGGGGATGGGGGACTTTATTTCTCCATAGATTTGAATACCCCAAGTAGGTGAATTTGGATAGGGGATTTGATTGTTTGAAGGCACATGACCAATTTGGGCTTGAAAATGGGGCACGCAAAACAAGACAGGAGCAAAGCAGTCTATCGAGAGAGAAAAAAGGGGGGTACCTGCCTACGGCGGGGTGTGTGTGCAAAACATGCACAACAAGATGTATCAACTGTCACATGAGGGAGCACTTACCATTCTATGTATGTTGGACAACATACGATCACCAAACCATGTAGCTAATAAATTCCATGTTCATTATGAACATGCTCGAGCAACCCATGACAAATAGCATGGAATTTTATCATATATATCAAGGGAAAGAAAAGAAATGTAGAGAAGACTATATATTTGTGAATTTAATAAATACGAACAGTGAAACAACGAAATGATGAAAAAGAATTTTGTACAAAAACATTTGCAGCTATTTGAATCAAATAAAGCTAGTAGAAAACCTAACATGAAGACATTAAAATTTGTGGCAGCAAAGGACATAGGACAAATGTGGAAACTGAACATATATAGGCAGTGACAATAGAAAGCACAACATGGTTGCAGGATTTTAAACTTATTAGTCAAATGGAAGACAATTTTTTTGAGAATGCATCTATAGTATATGCATATATAGTTTAATATACTGGAATGTTCTAAACCTGTTTTTGACATATAGAACTTTTAGCTTCTAGTTATTGTTGGTTCTAATCCTTGTGCATCTTTGTCAGTTGAAGTTGTTTGTATTTGCATATGTATCAATTTGTAACAACCACAACTATATGTTTACACCAATGTATGTTAGAATTAGCTGAAAGAGAATCGTAGCTATGCTAATAAACAATTGACATCATGAAATTTAAAAACACTTAAAACAAAGATAGGCAAATGGAATATACAAAAGAGTGTATTGTTTTGAATGTGCTATACTGAAAGTATCACAAAACAAAATCTTAGAACAAGAAGTCGACTGATTAATACAATAGAATGATCAAAACATACCATTGGCCTATAGAAGTTTAGCCCTCTAGTTATTGTTGCATAGTATCTTTGTGCATCTTTGGCATTATACCCATTTTGCACAAATTATTACATGGTATGTTTTTTTAAAAATTCAACTTAGGAATGCTTGGAAAGAGGATAGAACACAAGTTGAGGTAGATGTGGGAAGGGAACATTTGTCTTAGAACCTTTTTTATAAGCTGGGGGATAGGTTGGGAGCAGAAGCATCTAGCGAGGTCTACAATTGTTTCAGACATGTCTCTTCACTACAATGCCGAGTAGTCTATTCGTTGTTGCTAACCCTGGAGCATCTCTCAAATGAGAAAGTTGGATCAATACGGAGCCAAAAACATACTCTATTCTATCCATTGTATTTCTCATCAATTGTTTCCACAACTTTTTTTTCAACTTTTTCAATAGATTGCTTATACACAATTATTTACTAGGATCTATGCATACATGCGTACATATACATACATATACATATATATACATATATATGCATAGATATATATACACATGTACATACATATACATATACATACACATATATACATACATATACATATAGATATACATATACATGAAAGGGGTGATTTTATATGAATTTTCAATTGAGAAAGCAAATGTTACATAGAAATTATTGTTATTGCTTGTCTAGATAGTGATATAATTATAGGTAGAGATGCCTATAGATAATTTTCATCATAAGGTCTAATACCTTTTATACAATTCTCTATTTGTCACTCATTTCCATGGCATTGTGGAACAATGCTAGGATGTATCAACTATCACATGAGCGAGCACTTACCATTTTGTGTCCATTGGATGATGTACGATCACCAAGCCACGTAGCCAATAAACTCCATGTTCGTTATGAACATGCCTAAGAAACCCATGACAAATAGCATGAAATTTTATCATATATCATGGGAAAGAAAATCAATGTAGACAAGAATATATATTTGTGAATGCAATATATATGAACAGTGAAACAACAAAATGATGAAAAAAATTCACTCACAGTTGTAAAGCACAAGGTGTTGTAAAGTATTTTGTATTTCTCTTGATTGTGTCATGAACATTGAAGCAATAGTAGGATAGTCACCTCAGCATTTAAGTAAACCTATGGTCAACACTCTCTTTTCCATTATCAATTTTATTCCCAATTTCATCCATGAAAAATTTCCTCAACCTATAGATCCTATTGTTAGCCATAACTTGAGCAAGTGTCGAGGATAGGTTTGAGTTTTTGATTACCCAAGTAGCAATTGAAAAAATTTGGTATTACCAGATAACATGGGGTGAAAAGCTTTATGAAGTTATTGTGGAAAAGAGTTCTTCACAATATAAGCAACAATTTTCAATTAAATTTTTTGCATGAATTCCATATCTTTGATCAGCTATTTTGAGCTTGATGACCTTGATCATGAACAAGGATGCTTGGGCTCTGTAAAAGTAGGTTTCCAATATGCTTAGCCTCTTCAAGAATGCTCAAATTTTTCTCACAAGTAAGGTATACAAAAATATTGTAGCCAATAACAAGCACACTTTTTCTTCTATGCCACTCAAGAAGCATCACCAACCGCCTCAAATTTTTCATTTTTTTCCCATGATCTAGTTGCTCCTAGCCAGTCTTATAATCTCTTCATATTCATAGTTGGATTGAAGTTCATTCGCAAAGGTCATTGGTATGTTTAGCATGTAAACTAGAATGTCAATACTCCACTTCTTGAACTCTCTTTCCCAAGGGAAAAGCATGTGTTTTGGAGCAACTGTGAATATGAAGAGATTATAAAATTGGCTAAGAGCAACTAGATCATGGGGAAAAAAAATAAAAAATCAAGGTGTTTGCTCATGCTTCATGAGTGCCATAGAAGAAAAAGTGTGCTTGTTATTGGCTGCAATCTTTTTGTATGTCTAAGTTGTGAGACAAATTGAGCCTTCCTGAAGAGGCTAAGCATATTGGAAACCTACTTTTACATAGCCCATGCCTCCTCATTCTTGATGAAGGTCGTCAAGCTCAAAATATTCAATCAAAGATATAGAATTCATGGATGTATAGGTTGACGAAGTTCTTCATGGATCAAAGATATGGAATTCAGTGATGAATGAAATGGAAATCATGGATCAACGTTATGGCTAACAACAGGATCTATAGGTTGAGGAAGTTCTTCATGGATGAAATTGGGAACAAAATTGATAATGGAAGACAAAGTGTTGACCATAGGTTTACTTAAATGTTGTGGTGACTATCCTACTAATGGTTCAATGTTCATGACCTTTATCTACTAAAAATTTCTTGCTCATTCACACCTTGTTAATTGTACCTATCACATTGCATTGCATATGTGTGATGTTATTCACCTTGAAATTTCCATATTGAAATGCATTCCTTTATGGACTACTTTTTACTTTTGAAACTCATCCATAAACATGAACAACAGGAGTAGGTAAATTAAATGCAAGCGGGTGAAGTGAATGCAATATTGAACATTATGGTGCGAGAAACTATAATTTGATTAAGTTGCATTGTCAAAAGAGTCATTGGGCTGTTGATTTGATAGAAGGACTCCAAGATGCTTGTCTCCACTCCTAAATACCTACAAACGATCCTCAAACTGATTCAACTGCCTCCTATATCTTCTCATCTACTGTCCAAGTCACTCAATTGGTTTTAAATGCCCTCCAACTGCTGCAACCTCCATTTCCCTGCTTTTAGGCCATGTGACAAGTGACTTGAAGATGATCATATCCCCTAGTGTTAGGACTCTACTATATTTACAGATAGTAGAGAATGATAATTTTAAAACCTTCCAATCTACCACAAAAAGCAACAGAGCCCAATGATTTTTATAGTAGTCTCCTATCAAACAAACCAGGAAACTGCGGGCGATGATTTTTAGAATAGTCCACTATCAAATGAACACCACAATGGCTCTTTCGATAAAGCAAACAAATCAATATACTTCCTTGCACATTATGCAGCACAATAGTGTTCAAACCCTTAAACCTGCTATCAAAATGAATAATAAGCAGAGAACAAAACACATAAACAAGAAATTAATCATCTATGCAAAATACCCATGCAAAACAACTTATAGATTCTGCAACACAACAGTTTTTAAATCATCCAACATGCTAAAAAAAGGAGCCAAATGCAACGAATTTAACAATAGTTTGCTATGGGTGAAGCCACATAAGTGGTTTACACTTTTGTGGAGGAAGGAATTTTCAAAATTTCCACACTTTCCCTAGCAAAGTGGTTCGGCCGAACCATATGGCTCGGTCGAACCATTTGAATGGTTCGGCCGAACCCATGGCTCGGCCGAACCCCCACCGAGCCTAATAAAAAAGTCATATTTAAGGGGGTTCGGCCGAACCCCCTTAAATATGACAAAACCAAAAAAAGTGTGAAAGTGCTTTCACTTTCACACTTTCACTGTGAATTACCAGTAATCTGCGCGCGGCGAACATAAACCGGACGGCGACCCAACAAAATTTTTCACCAACGAAAGCAAAGTTCGGGTCGTTTTCTTCAAACTTCATCATTCCAATTCGCATATCGACCACTATTGAGCACGAGGTATTTAAAATTCCTTTTTTTTTAAGTTCAAAATGCATGTATTTGTTTAATTTTGAAACCCTATATATGCAATTTTTTTTAAAATTTGTTGAATTCAAATTGCACTTGTTTGAACGTTTTTAAAGCATTTTTAATAGTATTTTGCTTCCCCGTTTTGCATAATCCAAAGGTTTGAGTAAGGAAAAACGAGTTTCCTCCGAAAATTAGTGCAAAAAAACATTATAATAGCTCTCAACATAGTCTAAAAAATGAAGATAAATACATTCCTAAAGACTAGAAATGTAGGGTTAAGCTCACAAAATAATTTTAAAACTACAAATTTAGGGTCAAACTTGTAGATGAAAATGCAAATTTCATACATGTAGGATTGAACCATGAAAGTCATAGCTTGATTTGTTAAGGTATTATAATATTAAATCTTATAAAAAATCCAGAATCATATCATTGATAGCATTGTCTTCATGTAGTGTGTACAAATTGAAATATAATTGACTAAAACTATAAGTTACTCTTATTGAACAATTTCCTCATGTAGTGTGTATAAATGGAACCATTGATTGAAAATATAAATCAAACCATCAAGAACAAAGACTTGATTGTGTCTTCATGCCCTCAATTAATATCATTTACAAAGTTTGGTCTTGGAAACCATAAAATTAACAATTACATTCTCTACCCTATTATTTGATGTATTATAATGCAATTTTCTATACTACCAAGCAAATTCAATGGTCACAAGTTTGTAGAGACACTCTAGAAAAAGGTCTATCATGTGTTTAAAATACTATTCATATTGTAACACTAGAGATTCTAAGTAATATGAGAATCCCTGCATAATTTTATATAATGTATTTTCATCATCACTAACTATAGTAGACTAGTTTCTATCACTATTCAATTCATCTTCTTTCATTAGTCCATCATGACTTGATTATTCATCCTCCTTTATATTTAGAGAATAAGAACAATATATAGAACCACTACAAAATCTTCACACATATCACTAAAAGTTGATGTTTGGTATAAATGTTGGGTGTGCATTCATCATCAAATAAGAAGAAGGGATAGCTAGCTATAACATTTTGACTTTCACTTGTGAGTCTAAACACCCATATGGGTTATTGTTGCTTTGTCTTATGGATTATGGTAGTAAATTCTTAAGATGTATGTAAATCTAGAAGACCAATGTTGAATATTTATTTGTTGATAGGCTAAATAGAGTTAGAATTAGTATGGGTTCATTACATGTATGCCATTCAACATTCATGCACATCATATATATGTGAGAGAGATAGTGATAAAGAGAGATAGAGATAAAGGGTAATATAGATAGATAGAATAAGCACAAACCATTTGCTATGAATATGCACAAAATATTTATATATTGATCTTGATAAGATCATGAAGACATACATAATACATCATGAAAATATCATATACAGTGACATGAGGCCAACATTGTCTCTTAGACTACAAAATATCACCAATATATATTCATGAAAATAGTTATGAATGTGTCATAAAGATATAAAAGTGTTTATGTATGTGTAGCAAATGCTATTAATGAAACATTATGCCTCTCTTTGCTTGACTAGAAACTGAACTTCGATCCCTTGAATTAGTTATTATCTTGCATTGTGTTGATTGTGTGTGCCCCTAACAATTATGCAACTCAACCTACACACACAAACATATTATAAAATTAGAGATTATACCAAAATTTATAAATAAATAAAATATTGTTTTAAAATGATATTAAAATAATAAACACACTTACAACAAACTAATACTCAACATCATCAACAAAGGGTTGTCCTCAAAAGAGGATGCTTACAAAACAAAACCAAAATGTGTGTGTATCCATATATACATATATATACATGTATGCATACACATATACATATACATACATGTATATACGTATACATAAATATACATACACACATACATACATACATACATATGTGTGTGTATTTATGTATACGTATATATGTATACATATATATACATATAGAAAATAAATGTATGTATATACATATATACATGCATATATACATATGTATGTATACATGAATGTGTCTACATATACATATACATATACATATATACATATATACATATTTAGATATGTGCATGTGTATGTATACATATGTAGATATATTCACATATACATGAATATGTATGTATAGTACATGAGTAATTTTTTTAATGAAAACCATGTTTAGGAATGAAAATATCCAATCCATTATGCTTCTAAACTAAAGTTTGCAATGCTTATGGTTCTTTTGGCCTTATAGATTCTTGAATCATTTTATAATATAAAACCAAAATATAACCTACTTTGGCTCTAATAATTGTAAACCCTTTAGGAATTCTAAATTGTTGCATCTTGTCTTGATTTTCCCATCATTGTTATTCCTTTTAAAATTTTTACAAATTAGGCAAATAATCCTTGCACTTATATAGAGGGTCCTTATGTATGTTCTTAAAATTATTTAAGGTTAAATGACTTAATCTAAAATAAAGGCATATACGGATCTCTTGCAATTGTAACCTCTTTGCTAAAATACTTTGGAACTAATAGGACTCAATTGTGTTTTATGACATAGGTCTATATTACCACAATGATGTATGTATAGGTGTACATTTTAACTTGGTTAGCTTTCCTAGCAAGTTCTTCATTACAACAATCACTCCACCTTGTCACTCAATCAAGCCCACTAGAACATATATTGGAATTTAACCTCTTTCATACTAAAAGAAAAAGTAATCATTAATTATATTTAATTTACCATATAATTTGATCTAAGTAATGCATTTTATAAGATCTAATTGGTGTATTTATAAAAACTATTTTGTGTTTTGGGCATAGGTGGTCCTAGAAAATATGCATAAATAATAAGATAGACTATGGATTATCTTTTAAATATTGTTCACGGTTTTTCATGTCATATTTTTATAGGAGGTCCTCATAATTGGTATTCTTGTATGGTATTAGAGCCAAGCTAGGTGCATTTGACACCTATGTTGTGGCTCAAGGGAGTGTGTTGGAGAAATGATACACACCTAAGTCATAAAAAGACTCATCACAATGTGAGTCATTAGCTCAATAGTAGAGCATCCTAACACCAAATGGGAGGTCCTAAGTTTGAATACTAGTTAGTCCATAGAAATTTCTATAAAAGTCGATCACTAGTACATAAGAAGAAGAATAAGTGCCCTTATAATTTTTATTAATACCAACAAATTATCATTCCTCACATACATAGGAGAATCAATGATTTCAAGCTCGTCAACATGTATATGTACCTCAATCTCATGACCCTCATATAAAACCATTTTATTAGATTTATTTAGTGTAAAATATTTAAATTTTCATTAGGAGGAACAATTGAAGGATTGACCCCAATATTAACCCCCTCAACCTAATTTTTTTTTTTATGAATCAAATCCTTAATCAATTATTCCTTAATCCCATAAAATGTTGAGTATAATTACAATTAACTCTACAATTTAATAACAAAATTATTTCTCATTATATCTTTTGGGAATAACTTTAGATTTATCTAATGGCCTAATAGGAGGAAGTGTAATCATGCAAGCACTAAGTAAATTTTGAAGCACATTTTACAAAGGAAAAAGTTGGAGGCTTTAGAGTCATAATTATATTAGAAACATTTATAATGTATAGTTTGTACAATGGTCATTTCCATTATTTTTTACTATCCTTTTGGAAATAATTTTTCTTTTTAAATTTACAAGGATGATGTAGATGAAGCATTAGAAGATCCATAATTAAGTGTGGTAGCCTCTAACAACTTTAGTTCTTTACATTCATCTCACTTGCACATGCAAATGTTAAGAATGTATATACTTTGTCGATCCTTGTTTATAGTCAAAAAATCTAAAATAATAAACTTCAATCTAACATTCCTAATATTTGCATTGGCCAATTTCAATATTAAAAAATAGACCCAAATGGAAGATAATACTATTAAATTTCATGGGAAGAACTTAGCCAATAACTTATCATCATACACAAAATCCAAATATGTAGCACTAAAAACCTTGAATGTGTCATGGGATCTCCTTTAACATTGTGCATCTCAAATCTAGGATCCAAAAATCCAACAAAAAATGGATATGTAAAATTTTTAATAGAAATTGAATTGTGTTTGATTTTTATATGTACATGTCTTTTTTTGTTTCCATTAGGTAAGGAATCAACATTACTTTTCATCTCAACAAGCCCTTAAACATTAATGTCAAGGGTAGATAGAGGCACACTAGGATTAAGGACATGAATGAAAGTGGCAAGATGAGAAATCGAAAGTGGTGTATAAATTTGTCATGACATAATAAATGAGTGTGGAGTGACAAAGACTTGCGTAGGAATATCACAGTGAGGGGAACATGGGAAGTGTAAACAAAACTAATGAGAACTAATGTGGAGACAAGAGAACTATGTGCATCATAATAAGTAAGCATGAGATGAGATCTAGGAAAAAGGAGAGGATAAATTTGGGGAGATTTGGTGGAAGGAGAAATAAATTGCATAAGATAGATAGGAGTAAAACAATAAGGAGGAATACATGAAAAAGAAGCTTGGGATGGAGGGAAATGGCACATCACTCAAAGGGATTGTTGAGCTTATCCTTTTACCTATTTAACTTTAAGTACTTTCTTTCCACATGGCTTATTAGTCAACATAGTATATGAAGGAGATCAATGTGCTTATCCTTTTACCCATTTCATCTCTTTGTGTTCCGTGTTGTTTTTAATTAGAGATGATGTTAATATACATTTAATGATGCATTTTATGTTCTATAATTTTTGATGTTCTCAAGGCTATATAATTGAAGTTCATTTATGTTAACAACTATTAGATTAAATATTTTTATCCCCAATTATTTTCAAATGATTTTATACTTTAATCTTTGTATTCTTATTCTTTCTTTCATCGTTTCATTTAAAATTTCAACCATTTAAGGATGTTATGTTATAGATTAAAGTTGTCTTCCAATTCTTTTTAAATCAAGTTAATAGTATGAAAATATTATTGATGAGTAGATGAATTAAATTAAAAGTTCTATTTTAGATTTGTATTCTTTTTATCTAGATATATTATTTACCAAAGTCTTATTATTTTTTTAGGTGTACTGTATATATATAACATGGAAAATGTAGATCATGTTTCACCTGTGCTAGAATCTTTGTTTGCAAATACTACTAATGAGATAACAAAATTAAGAGATTCATTAGCACAAGGTGCAAACCCAGGGATATATACTAAACCATGCATGTTAATATTGCATAGTCTAGAAAAACTAAAAAATGAACTTGAGAGGACTAGTGCATATTCCCTGGACAGAGTGACTGCTATTCTTTCCCGCATGCGAGAAGAAGTACATGGTGATGTTCCCTTTAAACAAATACAAGATAGTGTCACCAAAGAAATGATAAAAGCCACTTTGTTTTCCATTTTATCAAAATGTGCGTAAGGTTAGGGGATACCAGGTCACCAGATGTGTTGATCATGCTATGGCCTCATTGATCTACCCACAATTTCTAGCAGCACATGGTATATACCCAAACAATGACCAGATTCCATTGTATTTTGTTCAAGAATTGTGATGTCGAGGGTCCATTTGGGCCTCAAAGTTAACTTTGCTACCTAGACATTCCACCATATATGTTGGTCGTATGCAGTAGGATTTGCTGATAGGCTCCATCAACATCGAAAGCGCATAGACCACCCCCAATGTTTAGGGTATTGGGCTTGGTGATAGGCCCCCGCCTCACCCTAGCCCCCATAGCAGATGAGGTTGTTGTTGCTTCCCTAAAGGAAGCAATTGACATCAGAGGTGACATTGGCGGCCGCCACCACTAGGATATCTGATGATCGTGTAGGTCAGTATTTGATATCTAGACATTCTCGATCCACACCATTTTCAGCACAGTGGACCACCATGGATCCTTTTACAATGACCAGCATCCCTACTCCT
The DNA here is from genome assembly GCA_007258455.2 of Sequoia sempervirens. Taxonomy (NCBI): domain Eukaryota; kingdom Viridiplantae; phylum Streptophyta; class Pinopsida; order Cupressales; family Cupressaceae; genus Sequoia; species Sequoia sempervirens. The sequence goes on from VDFB02072220.1 coordinate 183,433, forward strand.
ACACAGCTTGATGCACTTACAGGAGATATGGCATGCATGACTCTACATTGTTTGGCTGAGGACCTATTGGAGGCATA
>VDFB02072222.1:0-15015 GCA_007258455.2 Sequoia sempervirens
ATCCAATCAGGACTACGTCTCCAGGCCCACTTCTCAAGTATGACCACTTTATTAATGTCACTAAGCAATAGAAATGTCTTGTCACAATATCCAAGCTCCAAAACTTGCATAAAATTTCTCACAATCTCCTCTCAACACTTGGAGACACTCAAAAGGCCTTCATGCTTACAATATTCTCCTCCAAGAATTATTTCTCCAAAATGAACTTGACTAATTACAAGCCAAAGCACACCACTTTATATACCAATTTATTTGCTAATATGGGCTAAAACCATATTATTTTGCAAATATACCCATATCTCCAGTATCTCCCAATTTACAATACAAAATCTCAAATAATCCCCTTACAATATCCTTAATAATTTTTTAAATATTACTTGATCCCTCTAATAAATTTGAAATATCTTTTAAATCATCTTAAAATATTATTTTAAGCCTATTAAATATCAAATATTTGTGCTATATAAAATTAAAGGTTTAATATGTTATATTTAGGGGGGTTAAATGTTTAAATCATGGGATATTTGGCTTCTAAACCTTGTTTAAAACAATTTTACGCTCGCTAAATACTCAAGACCATAAATGGTGTGGTCATTGTGCACAATTTTAGGAGTGGCGGGGTTGGAGGTTCAAACCCCACCTCCTATTTTAGAACACAATTTCATATTTTTCTTTATCAAAACTCATCGGCATCCATTACATGCTCAAGCTAGATGCTAGGTGGATTGGTAGGTGGGAATAGTGGTGAATGAAGGGTCATGGGTTCAAATCCCACACCAACTTTCTTTTTGTAAATAGAACTGTCTTAAAATGACCCGAACAAAGAAGATAAAGGGGTGCCAAATGTCAACATGCAATTGGTCAGAGGAGTGCCACGTGTCAGTTGTTAATTCATCTAGAGATGCCACTTGTCAACTCATGATTGATCCTGGACTTTCCATATCAACTCCTCGTCAGCTACCATGTGTCTCACTCAGATTTTTCCACGCCATCATGTTTGCTGACTGTACATGCCATGTCACTATGTTGATGTCTCAGGTCAACCCATTTTGATTGAAACTTTGACTTGGCATAGCTTCATCATACAGACTCTATTTTTGACAAAACGAATGACGTCAGAATCATGGTGATGAGCTCTATCACTTAGTGTTATTTTTTCCTTGTTTCGAGATGATCAATTTTCCACCTTTTTCCTGGCCCCCTGATTCACTTGTTTGAATGGACATTTGAATACACATGACTTCTACATACAGACTCCTTTTGAGCCTATTCAAGTTGTTTTAGGAGCGTGTCGGTGAGCTTTGTGTGATGATGTTGGTTCCGTGAGATTCTGAGACTGTGAAATTTTAAAAAAAAAATTATTCACCTAGATCATTCCTCCCCATTGAGAAGCTTTTGGACCTCCAAAAGGTCTATTTTATGTACAATTTGAGCTAGGGAAATGTCACCCCATTTTCCTAGTATCATCTATCCTTCCTACTAAAATTTTAAACATGTGACCCATTACAAACACAAAGAAGTATGAGATAGCTATGCTGATACAATCAATTGCATGTTTATCAATATTCATGGTCACATTCTTTTTCCACATAGACACAACTAGTATAATAAAAAGCAATAGTACTGAATACACTGATGTGAAGGAAATAGTATCAACATTTTGAATCTCCTAAACAGGAACATTATTAGAAAATGAAACATTGAAACCCTCTTTACCACCTCTGGCTGAAGGCCTAACTCTACTTGCAACTAATCCTCACACTGTGTTGTTTGTGATACCTTATCATGATTCAAATCTTCATGCTTAGTATCACTAACTGTTATAGACATGAGGGTTAATTTATTGCTTGCATTTATAATCATCTTCATATTCCCTATGTTTACAATAGATCTATCATTCTTCACGTGATGATGTTTTACAATATATTCAATTTCATCCTTAAAAAAATGATACTTGTTATGTTCCCTATAGAAAATGTCATTTTTGTCATACACATAAGGACTACCTAGAACCATCCCACAAATCTCAAGCATAATTACATCTAACTCTACCTCATCTATGAACTTGGATGTGATTGCAAATCGGAGTTTACACTACCTTGACACATGTAGTTGAGCATTATCATGCCCCAACCCAATGGATATGGTTTAGGATGAGGAGTTTTTTCAAATCCCAATTGCTTAAAAACTTTTTCAAAGATTATGTTCACTTGTGATCCACTATCTATAAGTGTATTAATCTTGCTTTGTTTTGCAATACCCCTTATATGAAATAATTCAATCCTCTTACTTTCAACATGTACTTCATTACACTTTGATGAAGAAGCATAGGAAATAGTACTGAAAAAAGGAATATTACCTTTGATACCCACAACTGAGATCTTGGTTTCATCATCAGAACTAGATCCGAGATTCTACATGATAGTTGCAGTCTTCTGGTTACCCTTTCAATCCTTGAACCACTTTGGCTTCTGATCAGGATGTAGTTTCCAACATATTGCATCTTCATGCCCTTTCTTTTTGTAATGTGAGCAATAAGGTTTCTTTTCCTCTTTCTTTATAGTAGTTGTTCGATGTGATTTCTCTTTCCCTTTCTTGCTTCCTTTGTACTTACTTGAGTCCATCAACAAATTTTCATGGCTATTCCTTGAGCTTGTTTCCAAATGGATAGTTTGTACACTAACTTCATCAATGTTAGTTGGATTAAACATAATTATGGTATGTTTCAAACTCTCATGTAATCCACCTATGTACTTTAACAAATTTTCTTGTGTGTACAATGGAATGCCCAAAATTAAAGCTCTCTTCCTAAAATCTTGTGTATATTCTTGCACACTTTTTCCTTTCTCTTGTCTTAATGATTACCAGTTCATTACTGCTTTTTTCATATTCCCCAATGGATAAAACTATTTCTTAAGTGCAGCTATAAAATCAAACCAAGAAGAAATAGTTTTTCCATAATGAATTAGATCCTCCTATGTTCTACTCTCCCACCAAATTAAAGTTGTGCCTCCCAGGCAAAGAGTGGCTAATTGGATTTTTTTGAGAATCCTCAATAAAATTCTAAAATCTACAATAAACTTCAATTTGTTTAATCCAATTATCAAGTTTATTTTCATTTATTTTTTCAAATTATAGATTGGAAAATCAAATTTAATATCCAATTTTAACAAAGGTGTATTAGTTTCCATAGGTTGTTTCTTTTTGGAAAATGAAGTAGATAAAGAAGATGAAGAGGATGAGGAAGATGAAGAGGATGGGGATGGAGGTTCAAGAGGGTCACCATCAACTCCTACTCCTTTACCTTTGTCTTCTTTCAATGAGGATTCAGCTTCCTCCTTCCTAGCCTTTCCTTCATTTCTCTTCTTTTGTTCTTGCCTCTCTAAAAAAAGAACATCCACCATTGACTTATCTCAAGAAAAGCTTGTTGAAAAGATTTTGGATTGAGCTCTAGAGCTTTATGCTTAGTTACAATCTATGACACTTTAGTGGAAAGTTCTTTCATTTTCCAATCTTTGGATTGAATTCTTCCAGTACACCTTCTCATTGCTTCAATTTCAACCTGGTTAACATTCACTTTTGCAATTTCCTATTAAGAAGCTCTAATACCAAACCGATCCATAATTAGAGGTTTACAAAATAACTTGAAAATTAATCCTAATTACAGTCTTTCCCCGATCGCAACAAAATTGTGTGACGATGTTGTTTAACTATTGAAATTACAAAATAAGTTCATGTTTATATAACTAATTACTAAAATTTTCTAATTAGAACTCAAATAGAAAACTGAAAAATGAAAAGAATTAGAGAGAATGATAGATAGAAGATAGAAGAATAAGACATAAGAGGAGATAACACCAATTGATAATGAAGTTCGTCCAATCAGGACTATGTCTCTAGGCTAGCTTCTCAAGTAGGACTGCTTTATTAGTGTTGCCAAACAATATAAATTCCTTGTTACAATATCCAAGCTCCAAAACCTGCATAAAATTTCTCACAATCTCCTCTCAACACTTGAAGACACTAAAAAGGCCTTTGTGCTTATAATTTTCTCCTCCAAGAATTATTTCTCCAAAATGAACTTGACTAATTACAAGCCAAAGCACACCCTTTTATACACCAATTTATTTGCTAATATGGGCTAAAACCATATTATTTTGCAAATATACCCATATCTCTAGTATCTCCCAATTTACAATACAAAATCTCAAATAATCCCCTTACAATATCCTCAATAATCTTTTAAAAATTACTTGATCCCTCTAATAAATTTGAAATATCTTTTAAATCATCTTAAAATATTATTTTAAGCCCTTTAAATATCAAAGATTCAGGCTATATAAAATTAAAGGTTTAATATGTTATATTTAGGGGGGTTAAATGTTTAAATCGTGGGAGATTCAGCTTCTAAAACTTGTTTAAAACAATATGAGGCCCACTAAATACTCAAGACTATAAATGGTGTGGTGGTTGTGCATGATTTTAGGAGTGGCAGGGTTGGAGGTTCAAACCCCACCTCCTATTTTTAGAACACAATTTCAAATTGTTCTTTATCAAAACTCGTTGGCATCCATTACATGCTCAAGTGAGATGCTAGGTGGATTGGTAGGTGGGAATAGTGGTGAATGAAGGGTGATGGGTTCGAATCCCATATCAAATTTATTTAGTAAATAGAATTGTCTAAAACTGACCTGAACTAAGAAGATAACGGGGTGCCACATATCAACATGCAGTTGTCCAGAGGAGTGCCACATGTTAGTTGGTAATTCATTTTGAGATGCCACTTATCAACTCATGATTGATCCTAAACTTTCCAAATTATCTCCTCATCATCTACCACGTGTCTCACTCGATTAGATTTGTCCACATCATCATGTCTGCTAAATGTACATGCCATGTAACTATTTTGACATCATCAAGTCAACCCATTTGATCAAACTGACTTGGTATAACCTCTCTCATCATACGTGACTGCTTTTGATGAAATTAATGGTGTTAGAATCATGGCAATGAGCTTCCTACCACTTGGTGTCATTTTTTCCTCATTTTGAGACAACTAATTTTCACCTTTTTCCTAAATTTCTTGATTCAATTTGTATTTGACCAAACCTTTGATTATGATAATCTCTGTGACACGTAATTCCTCTTGAGCCTGCCTCAAGTTTCATTAGACTGTGGTCACAAATTCTATGCAATGATGCTAGTCTCCATGAGATTATGAGGATTGTGAAATTTTAGGATTTTTGGATCCACCTAGATCAACAAATGACACAATTAAGCACCCAAGCACTAAAACTGCCAGAATATGTCCTTCCACATAAAAAAGGTGGCAATTTCAATTCACATGGAACATCTTAGAACACTGGTACTCTAGGTACTTCAAGGGTACCTCATAATGTAGATGGTAACCCAAGACAACATGCCCAACATAATATGCCACCACAAACATCCCAACCCACAAACACTGGCAATATTCCCCCACACTATCCACCTCTAGGTCACCAGTATGCCCCACAACATCAACAACATGTGCTACCTAATGTATACCCTTAATAACTCATCCAATAAAATGTCTACCATTAGCCTTGTATTATGGATACTCAATACCATCCTAATCCACCAACTATGAATTCCGTGATCCACAAAACCCCTAAGAGAACATGGTGGGCAATTTGATTACAGACACCAATTATATCCATACCCAATGGACAAAAATTGAGAAATATGGTTCCTAAATCAACGGAATAATGTGATATTGGCTAAAGAACACTCAAAAATTTCAAATGCCTTCATATAGGATACATTGCTATGGAATACAAGGATGTAAATATGAGGATTATTCATGATGTCACTAATTGAAGTGCAGTAAGGGATTGGTTGGTTCAATGGTCTACCTGATGCCTCAATTGTTTCTATAGTAGAATTTCAAAATCAATTTCTAGAACAATATGGGAATCAATGTGCCCCTAAATTCTCCCTTCATGAATTGATAATTATTTGAAAATACAAAATGAGTCAATTTATGATTTCAATCAAAGGTTCTCCAAACTATACAATAAAATACCACATGGATCCAAACTGACCAATCTAACAACCCTAAGTATTTATCTAAAGGCCTTTGATCCAAAAATAGGGCATGAACTCAAAAACAAATGCCCTAGAAGTTTAGTTAAAGCACAAAAAACAACATTAACCATTAAGAATAATAGAAAAGACGTGGGCATGACTGGAAAAAGAGACAACCTTAGAGTTCCCCAAAACTCTAACAATCCCTAGAATAGGTAGGAGAATTCATACAAAAATGAAAAACCAAGATTACATGATATTCCATACAACACAAATTGGAAAGATGGAAAACCAATAACTCATAGGCCTAAGAATAAAGAAACACTGATCCCTTAAAGAAAAAAGGAGCCTACATGGTCAATAACAACCCTTGGTGTCAATTTTGCAAGACTCCACATTCCTCGGATCATTGTGTTATAGCATAATCAATACAAGAAGAAGAAATACCATACGACAATGAAGAAAAGGATCATACAATATATCTAACTTCACATACCCTTCATCTAGTCGAACAATAATATTCATCTTCAAAAGATGAAAGCTATGAGTATGATGTAAACAAATAGAGGTACAATGTTCACATGGCAGAACAACAGGTCTTCTCTGATTAGGATAATGAAAGCAATGATGAACCACATCCTCCTTATACACCACTTAATTCAAGTATAAATTGAGGAGGCCAACTAAGGAAGTGATCAAAGAATTAACCATTGATGTAGTAGAGCAAGCAAAAAGAAACTATAGGCTAAGAAATAGAATGATAAATGCAGATGAAGGAATTCCAAGAGGATTGTTTGGGAAAGATAAAGAAACAACGTAGGAAAAAACAAAGAAGGTAGAGAATAAGGAACTTAATAAGAATGAGAAAAGGAATTATACAAAAACAAACAAAAATATGATGAAACAAATAAAAAAGGAGAAAGAAGAAAATAAAGGAGATCCACTAGAACAAAGGAAGATAGCCAAAACAGAAAATGCCTCTTCATTTGATTTCACACAAGCATTGTCTTAGGTGAAGATGTCTATGCCACTATTGGAAATGATGAAGATAAAAGAATATAGAGATAGTGCTATTCAACTAATATCCAATGGAACTAATAAAAACACAAACTTTGAAAACAAAGAAACCACCAAAATTAGTAATGGCAGGCATGGAGATATAAAATTCCATGACAGAATGACATCCTCCGATATAGGTTACTATTAACATCATGCCAATAGGGGTCATGAAACAGCTTGGCATGTGGGTAGACACTACCGGTGGTAAATGCTATGCTATGGATCGTAGGCATGTACCAGTGGTAGGAATCATGAAGGATGTAGAAGTGAAGTTAGCCGCTTATCCACAAGCAGCATACACAATTGACATAACTGCGGATAGGGGTATGTGCAAGATCATGATGAGCCAAAAAGTAGCTTATATGATGGGTATGTGTAGGGTATGTGGTTGATGAATTTTTCTTCTCACCCAAAAATGATGAAACTAAAATGGTTTTTAAAGGAGATTCCCTCAACTTTCCACCAATATACCCTTATGCTTTTACTTTGAATTTAATAAATAATTATTATTCATTTTCATTTGAATTACTTAATTAAAGCCCCATTGATAGGTTGGATTGGATAAACATCTATAGCTTCAGTAACGGTATCACATTTTGAATTCAAACATGTGTCACATCTATGCCTACATTATAGGATTAAAAAATGAATTTCCATGAAGTTTTGACCCGCTAAGGTGGCTAGACATTACCTAGTTTTCTTTATATTTTTAAAGTTGTAATAAAAAAATCATAATTAATTATTTACTTGAGAAAAATTACAAAAAATATGCATCACATCTGACATGATTCCTTTTACTCTATATCTAAAATCTTATAATTTTTTTTATTGTGGTTAGGTGGTTAGACAAACACCTACTCTTATTTTGGCTTGAAATTTTAAGTACCACCGCATTTAAAATTTCAAATCTTCACCAAATAGATGTTTTTTTCCAATAAACCTAGTAGTTTAGAAACTACATTCAATTTTCTATAGATTCTATTCTTACACATTTTTAAAATAATATAGATAACCTTTTTAAATTTTTATGTCAAATTGCCTAACTTTGATTTTTTTGAATTTTTCGCCACTTAAGGGCCAGTTTTTTCCATGATGATCCTACACATACCCATAGACACACCCCCTCCTTTTTGTATGCATCTATTAAGGCAATTGACTGCTTCAGTGGGAGGAAATTTTCAATTTGACTTATCTTACGCCACAATACCAATAAATTGTGAAGAGGCTAAATTGTATAGAGAACCAAGAGTGAAACAGACTGTGGAGTATGTTGATCAAAATTAGATGAATTTCTTTTGTGATGTGGACTTTGGAAGCTTTAGAATAGAGCATTCATAGCTTGAATTGTTAAACAATGATCCAATTGATAGGGATGTCTACAAGAATGAGCATGGTGTATGGTGAATGTATTTTGATGAAGCATGCATCAAAGAAGGTAATGGAGCAGGAGTGGTTCTCATTTCACCTGAGGGAACAACATTCAAATACTCATTCTTGTTGAAAATTGAATGTACAAACATTATAGTAGAGTATGAGGCTTTGCTGATTGAATTTAACACGGCTATCAAACACAAAATTAAACTACTGACTATTTTTGGAGGTTATGAGTTGGTTATGTCACAAGTGAGATCAAAGTATGCTACAAAAAACAAAAGGCTAAAGAAGTATATAAATGTTGTATGGGACACCATTGAATTTTTTGATGCTTTCTCTATTGAATGGAAAGATAGGTTCAAGAATTTAATGGCAGACTTCTTGGCTAATGTAGATTTGAAGAGAGATGGTGTCACACTGGCAGGGATTTCACATGTGAGCTCAAAACAAGACCTACAATCCCTGATAACATCTATAGCTAGCAAGTTTTTAATGATGATACTAATTTGATTAAGTTCTTACATTGCATTGATTAGTATGAAGCCCAAAAAATTGATTTTAATGCATTTGTGGAAGAAATAGATGGCAAGCAAATTGTATTTGGAAAAGAAGTTGTTTAGCTCAAGACTAACAAAATTCCTAAAGGACTTGTTGAATTAGAGAGGGTGTTTGATGGCAATGACCAAGCCCTTATGAAACAAACACCAGTAAAAAAGGAAGACATTGAAGTGGTTAACTTGGGCACTGAATTGGCACCACAAAGGGTGTACATTGGGAAAAAGATAAGTCTAACAATTAGAATAATGTTGATTGCATTATTAAGGAAATATAAGCATGTCTTTGCATTGTCTTATGATGATCTCAAAGCATATAGATAAGATTTTTTCGAACATGAGATCCCATTGAAACCGGATGTAAAACCTTTTAGATAGAAACAAAGACCCATAAATCCTACCTTAGACCCTAAAATGCATGAGGAACTTATGAAGCTTAGGGAAGGGGGTATCATCAAGCCTATCAGACATTCATCTTGGGTCTCTAATTTAGTATCGGTCAGAAATAAAAATTGAGACATAAGGCTCTATGTAGATTTCTGAAACTTGAATGTATCCTCTCTTAAGGACAAATACCCACTCCCAAACAAGGACGCTATATTGTAGAAGGTCACAAGATGTGAGTTGTTGTCTATGATGGAAAATTTTTCAAGTTACAACTAGTTGAAAGTTAAGGAATCAGAGCAATACAAAACAACCTTCACCACACCATTGGGAACGTATGTATATGTCAGAATGCCATTTGGACTAACAAATGTTGGTGCAACTTTCCAGAGAGCTATGGATGTTGCATTTTCTAATCTAATAAATGTAATAATGGTGGTGTACTAGGATGACTTAACTGCATATTCAAAGAAGGCAAAAGACCATGTTGAGCACTTGGAAAAAAAAATCATCAAAGCCATTGAGTATGGCATCTCTTTAAATCCTAAAAAATGCCACTTTGCAACCATAGAAGGAAAACTATTGGGGTGCATAGTCTCCAAAGAAGGGGTAAGCATTGATCCAAAAAGGAAGGAATTAATAGATAAAATTCCCATTCCTAAGACAGTTAAAGCCATCCAATCCTTCTTTGGGAAAATCAATTTTTTGAGAATATTTATATCAAACTTTGTTGAGATAGTGAAGCCAATATCGAAGATATTGAAGAAGGGTGCAAAGATTGACTAGACCGTTGAGGCAATAGATGCATTGATATCCATAAAAAGAGAAATTAAGGAGGCCCCAGTATTGAAGTCCCTTTTGGGTGATCCCCATACTAGTGGTTTATAATTTTAACAACCGACACCTAAATTATTATTTTTAACCTGACCTTCACATTTGGGCACCTATAGCGCTTTAAACTGTGAATTTGAAGATGGTACAACCAGAGTCTCATCAAATTTTGTCTATAGATTCTAAAAATATTTTTCCAAAAATTTTGGAATCAAATTGCAATTATTTTTCCATCTCCCATGAAAAATTGCCTTTCTTTTCAAAACAATATTTCTTAAAAAGTGACGACCAATCAGATAAACCATATAATTTTTTTTCCATGAAGGATAAAATTCTAATTCTTTCGAATTTAGATTTATAACTTTGATATCTAGTGCTTCCACTTGGTTAGATATTTTTTTATTGAATATTTTTTCTTTAATCAAGTTTCAAAGTGAAATGAATTACAATTCAGACACAACGCGACCGTATAACGTGTAACTTTTTTTGTATATGTCAAAATTTAATTTAATTTTTTTTGTTGGATCAAGGACTTCAATATCCTGTGCACCTTACATTTTCAAATTTTTTTGATGATCTTCTATTTTTCCACATGTGAAGAACAAAGAAATTCATTTTCGATGAAAAACCTATGTTTAATAAAAATTAGAAAACAAATACATAACAAAACCAAACATATTAAAATTATATTCATTGGATAGCTTGTTCTGAGGAATACCATAATCATTTGAAATAAATTTTAAATGAATTCATTTGATCCCCAAAAATCTAAATCAAAAGTGATTTTTTATTAGCATTTTGATAGGTGTAAAGGAGACGCATTTATAGGTATGGTTTAAAACTAGTGAGGTTCTATCCAAGGGGGTTTGATCTAAGGTGATTTGATCAAACCTTCTTCAATTGAACTTTTAAGGATTAAATCATTATATTTTCTAAAATATGTGATTTCAGCTAAAATTGCTCCTCTCGGAATTGTAACCACTACGCATGTTAATTCTTGATTTCAGTAAGCATTTTCAAATCTTTTCATTTGCCTCCTATCACACAATTGAAACAGTAATGTTATAGAAGAATGATGAGGGTCATGAATAGCCTATATCTTTTTTTAGTAGATCTCTCCAAGGCACAGAATTAAACTATGACATTATAGAAAAAAAAGCATATGCTCTGGCGAAAGTAGTAAAAGCCTTCAAACCCTACCTTGTAGGAGAAAAAATAATTGCATATGTCTGTAATGTTACAGTCAAAGATGTGTTCGTACAAGCTAAGGTCACTAGGAGATGGTGTAGATGGATCAATAGAATTCAGGAGTTTGAAATAGAGACCCAAATCACCAAGCTAGTTAGAGGACAAGGATTAGCCAAATTAATGGCTAAAACAAACATTGAAGCTGCCCAAGTGTGTGACCTGAATGATGAAGATAACATGATTACTAGTATTGAACACACACCATGGTATACTAATATTGTGTATTATCTTAAACATATGAAATTCCCTAAAGGATTTAATGACAACAAGAAAAAGACGCTTAAACTACAGGCATCAAAGTATGTATTTATGAAAGGGGATCTCTATTGGAAAAATAGGGATGGTGTTCTGGTGTTATGCCTAGATGAAGATCAAGAAAAATGTGTTTTGAAGGAAATGCATGGAGTATGTGGAGGGAATTTCTTAGCAAAAACTACTGTACATAAGGTGTTAAGGGCAGGTTACTATTGGCTTAGAGTTTTCAATGATGCCTATGATAATACTAGGAAGTGTGAAGCATGTCAGAAGTTTTCTAGGAAATTGAACTATCAAGGGGCATTGCCTTTAAGGTCATTGCAGGTTGAGGCTCCATTCCACCAATGGGGAATTTATTTCATAGGAGAGATTGCAGAAAAATATCTCTACCATCCTATGGTATAGTAATCTCTTATTCTTCACCATATCATCCACAGGCGAATGGGCAAGCTGAATTCAATAAAAAGAGCATTTTGAAGATCATAAAAATAATGCTAGATAATAACAAAAAGGCATAGGATTCCAAGTTGAGATTAGCTATATGGGAAGATATAATCATTGTAAAGAAATCCATTGGAAAATCACCTTTTGAACTTGTATATGGGACTCAAGCTAGGCTCCCTTTGCATAATTTATTACCATTATGTAAGTTCATTTTGCAAGAAGATTTAGATATTCCTAAACCTATGGAGGAGAGGATGGAAGAGTTAATAGAACTTGATGATATTAGGAACCAAGCCCAACAACACAATAAGAAGAAGCAATTACAAATGAAACACGTATATGAAAAAAGGGCTAAAAGTAGAAAATTTGAAGCAAATGACATGGTTCTCATGTGGAATGCTAGGAGTCAAGACAAAGGAAAGCATGGTAAATTTGAAGCCATGTGGTTGGGACCATTTTTCATTGTTGGTAAAGGTGGTGAAGCTTCATATTATCTCCAGAATATGACAGGAGAAGAACAAGAATTTCTAGTATATGGTTAGTTCTTAAAGAACTTATTTTCTTGAAGACCATAAAGAGGATTAAGAATTGCCAGTGCATGGACAATTCTTGAACAACCACTTAAAATAATTTATTTCATGTATAGTAGTTTAGGAGAAGGTCAAGAATTGTCAATGCATGGAAAATTCTTGAAGGTACTTCTTAAAATATATAATTTCCATGCACAGTAGTGCTAGGTTCTCATTTCATTCCATCTTTCATTCATGGTATGCCTTGCAGAGATTTTTTTGGATTCTTGCAATGATCCCACACTCATTCATCCCCAATTAGAGCCATTGATAGGACTGAAAAAATCTCACACTTTTCACTGGCCTCCACCCACTCACCCTTCACATACCACATAAATTTGCCACACCTTAATCTTATGATCAATACAAATTGTTGAAATTTGTGTGACAGGATCCATATTATAACCCATGTTAACTAATGATCCCATAAATATTGCATTTGATACATTAGCATCTCTCTGATCATAGTTGACCAAAATCTTTGAAGAACAATTGATCCTTATCAGGATGACCATGTGCATATCTTTTTGATCAACAAGTGGTTGCCCTTCATTTGAACATTTTCTACATATTGGGAAGACATGAATCAAGTTACAGTGATCAAAGGCCTCGAAAATAACATGTGTGCATAATTGGGAAGAAAATGATCAAATATTTCACCGATAAAGACTTAACGATGAGAGCAAGGTGATAAGAGTGAAGTTTTCAAATAATACCAAGTGTGTGTATCACGCTGATGGAAACCTCATCGGGAAGAAACATATACACTCTCACCAATGGAACAAAAGAAAAATTGTATCGGGAAGACATTTAGAATAAAATAAAGTCCCTCAGATCTCATCAAACATATGGGTTACACAAATGAAGGGAGTTTTCTAGGAAAGTCTCACCGACTTATCCCAACTAATGAAGCAATGGAGGAAATATATCGGGGAGACCAAGATAATCAAAAAGGAATTTTTTTCTCTCAGTGATGGTTCATGTCAGCCCGATGGTAACATGGAATGGTCACAATTTTTTCAGAAATACACTAGGCGATGAGTAAAAGGAGTTCTAAAGGTCCAGACCACCTTGACATCAGGAAAACCTTTTAAATTTCTCCCCAAAATACTAATAGTTGAAAAGAAAGAGAAAGGGAAGGTGTATAATATTGGTAAGAGTATTAGGTGGTCTTCCTAACTAAGAATGAGAATCAAAGGGACACTTCATATCAAAAATACATTCATTTATGTCATGGAAATCAACTATGAATGTATAAACAAAGGTGCCACCAAATGAAGAGCACAAATTGTCCTAAGATTAGAAGGGTTTCACCAATGCAATCTTCTTGTATCATTATGACATTTGAAAATTCAAAAAACCTATTGCATTGATTTCCAGTGCTGGAAATTAATGGTCACATGAATGAACCTTATGTCAATTCTGATTGAAAAGAGATTGAACCAAAAGAATTTTCAGAAGTTGTAGTGGAAAGGACAGGAGATCAAACAAGATTTGTGGAATTCGATGTGGCCAGAAATATCAAAGAAAGCATATTGAGTTTTCTTGCAATTGATAAATTGCAATTTAGTTCTGCCACCTTGTAAAGAATCCAAATGGAAGGTTCAAGTTATGTAAAAACAAAAGGTAGGAAGCAATAGGGTGAAAGTACCCAATCCAAAAGTAAGAAACAAAAAAATCAAACAGGCCCAAAATTATAACATAAATTAAACCAAGACCTCATTGATTAATTGCCTGGTTTAGGGCCAAAAGCCAAAAGGTCTACAGAATTAAGGGTTGATGTAGAAAAGCTAGAAGATAAATGCAAACATATAGGTTATGTGTGGACTCCTAGTAGGGGATATGAATTGTTCATGTTTCATTACTGTTGGAGGAATAAATTTGAACCAGTGTGTGACCCCTACAATTTCAATTTGGGAAAACTAGTTGTTCCAAATTTCTTTGTGAATGTAGAACTTATAAAACTTATGGCCAAACATTATAACCCAAATCTAAAGGCCATTTGCAACCTACAAGGAGAGCCTTTCATACACACATTCAAAACTGCTCTTGATGAATTTTTCAACCTAGATGATTCATGTGATGAGCCCATAGTGCATGAGGATTTGGAGGAGTACTGGAGAATGGATACTACTTACAAAGGATGAAGGTTACCATTGAATAGGCCTAGGAAATATGGAAACCTCATTCCACTTAAAGATAATGATGGACCTCCTTTTCATGTTGATTTT
>VDFB02072222.1:15115-32714 GCA_007258455.2 Sequoia sempervirens
TGGATAAAGAAACCACAACCTGTCACTTACTCATCCAACTAATTGCACCACCAAATAAAGTAAACATAAGAACTGCATAATATTTTATCAATATCTTGTGCCCAATTTGAATCCACATAACTATGAATATCAATGGAAATCTCATCTTTTTTCACATTATTATGATAACATAAGGAATAATCCAAGGTACCATGCAAATATTTGAAGACCCTTTTAACTACATCCCAGTGAACTCTACTAGGATTAGACATGTATCTGGAAAGAACTCCCACTGCTTGGGAAATGTTTGGTCTAGTACAAATCATAACATACATCAAACCTCCAACTGCACTCTGGTAAGGCACTATGCTCATGTCTTCCATCTCTGATGGAGATGTTGGACAATTTGAAATAGATAACTTTGTTCCAACAGAAAGGGGAACACATAATGGTCTACAATCTTGAATGTTAAATCTCTGTAAAATTAATTGACATACTTACTTTGGCCAAGCCATAGCTTTCTATTCACCCTATCTCTTTTATTTCCATCCCAAGAATGTGCCTAGCTACACCAAGATCTTTCATTTCAAATGTAGCAACAAGTTGAGATTTTAGTCTGAAATCATACCTTTCCATTTGCCAATAAATAACATATCATCAACATATAAAGCAATAAATAGGAAATGATCACCATCAATTTTATAATAAACACAATGATCTCATTTAGAACACTCAAATCCAAAACTCAACACATATATTGTATCAAATTTCCGGTACCGCATCCTAGGACTTTGCTTTAATCCATACAAAGATTTTGTTTGCTTTTACCTTTCACCACATAGTGCTCTAGATATTTGAAATAAATATCCTCCTCCAAGTCACCATGAAGGAAAGCAATTTTCACATCCATTTGCTCAACCTCTAAATCATAAGCAACAACAATAGCAAGCAAAAATATAATGGATGCCATTTTTACAACATGAGAGAATATCTCACCATAATCAACACCCTCAACTTGAGAGTAAACCTTTTGAAACCAACCTTGCTTTGTACTTCTCAATACTTTCATCTAAACCAATCTTTTTTTTTAACACCCATTTACAACCAACAAGATTTTGTCCTTCAGGAAATGGTACAAGATCCCATGTATCATTCTTTTTCAAAGATGTCATTTCTTCATCCATAGCAATCTTCCAACATTAGCATCATTCATTCCTAATGCCTCTTCAGAATTTGGGTTCATCCATGTTAGTATTCAAATAAAAAATACATCTCCAATCATCAGGTACATACCTTTCGGTGGTTGTCTATTCCTTGTAGACCTACAAACAAGTTGAGTTGGAGGTTCTTCCTCCTCTTCTAAAGATCTAGAGCTAGATGAGCTCTCCTCAACTTCTTGTCTATCCTTGGGCCTTGATTCAACTTTCTTAGGTGTAGAAGGAAATTGAATCACATCTTCCTATTTACTTTGTTATACTCTGAATGTAACAAAGAAGACTTAGTTTCTCTAAAAATAACACTTCTATATATTACCTTTTGTGCAACTGGATCCCAAAGCTTGTATCCTTTCACACGATAACTATATCTGATGAAGATTGTGTACCACAAAAATTGATGCTTCACTCCCTTGTCCATAAAAATGGATACAAGGAGAGATATACGATTTCACAATATTCACATTCAAGGAAACCTTAGAGATCTCAACCCAATGAAAAATGTGAGAGATCTGACTAAAAGGTATCCTTGGAGATGATTAAGGACAAGAAAAGGGTTCACCACCGGTTTAGACTTGGAAAAGAAAATGTTGGAAAACACAATGTGATATACAAATAAATGCTAAATGACCTAGAAAGATAAAAAAATGTAATAGAAAGTTATGAAACTAGAAGTGTGCACCTAGAAACTTGTATAGGCTTTAATAGACACTGGAAATGTTGTTGATTTTGAAATTCAGGCTCACTAGGACTCATTTTCCAATCTGGGTGAATCCATCCCAGATCGAGGTTTCTGCACAGGAACAAGTTTCATGAAAAAGGCTATTCGAAAATGCCAAAATCTCAAAATTGACCCAAAATGGGACTCATTCACCACTTGTTGTGAATGAGTCTAGTTTGTTTTTTCTATAAATTCAAAGTTTTGATCTGTACCTCTTAGTCTACTCTTTCTATTCCTCTAGGTTCCCAAATCCTATTGGGTCTCAAAAATGTAGGTTACAAATCCTAAGAGGATGCCAAGCTCTTTGATTAGACTTGCAACATTTTTGAGCCAATGAATGAAGTTAACCTACAAGGTTGATGACTCCCTACACTTTAGGTTCTGCTAGACCTAGGTGGGTAGACCTTTATAGTTGAAGCAGATTTAGAGAACTGTATGACTTAACTGAATTTATGGATCTATCCACAGTGGCATAAAGTGTGGGATAAATGATGGCTTGTTGATTAATTCTACTCCTAATATTATAATTGGAAATTTTGAATGTGAGGGTTGATAAGAAAAGTATAAATGAAATGTGAAGTGGAACAATGCTTTATTGGGTGAGCGAAGTTAATGGAGTTGTATGGTAGGTGACTAGTATTGGCTACAATTCTAATTTTTTTGCACTTATATTTGTTTATATCTTGTATAAATGTGCAAGAATGTGACTAACAGACTCTACTTATTGATCCAATCGATCCTATCAGGTTATTGTGACTTATTAAAAGGATTTTAATGCTTCCTTGAAGGAACCAATTAAGATAATCACACACTAATAGAAAATGTGTATTGACAAATGAAGTATATCCTCAATTTGAATAACAAGATAACACCACATTGGAGATAGTATGAAAATATTATCAATTACCTAACTCTTCTTACTAATCCAAATGTTACTTCTAGGTTACTATAATCAATTGAAAGGATTTAATTCTTTAATGGACAAAAATAAACTTGATTACATAATAACATCAAATTTGTCTTGATAAAATTGAATATGAACTTGGATACACAAATTCAAATAACAGAGAAATAACAATGTGGAGACAACCAGATAATTTCTTGAATCAACAAGCAATAGACACCAATATTGAGTCACATAGAATTAAAGATCTTCCATGGATTTTTTCCAAAATTCTTGCATGCATCATGGTCCTTACACTATAATATATATGATAAACATTTTGAAAATTATCTTCTATATATCTCCTATTCTCTCCCTATTCGCTCTTCCTATCTATATCCTCCAATCATTACAATGTTCAACCTATATAGCAATATCTTGAAGAGGGTATGCCTCTTCATAAGTGTCTTTTGGAATTAACAGTAAAACATTAACAATTATGCTCTAATGAGCCACAAATGAACTTGTGTTATATGATCTAAATATTCTTGGTGCAAGTGTGTGTCAGCATTCCTTGCAGCAATTTACATGATGATCATCTTTTTCAAATGCTCACAGGCCTCCTCCAATGTTGAATCCTCATTCTTGGTTGCTTCGAAGGCTTCCTACAGTATTATATGGCACTCTTTCATCCATTCACTTTGATTCTTCAGTTCTCCATTATCTTTGAATAGTGTAGGCACCCCTTCCTTTGAAGCATCAATAAATTCTTTGGCATCTACTTCGATTTCCTTATAATAGTCCTAATGTTTACTTACCATGTCCTCGGCAGCTATAATGGCTCCTGTATTAGAAGCACTTCTCTTTTGTATCTCTTGGAGTTTTTCTTGGAGCCTATCATTTATCCTCTTTTGTTCTTGAATGGCATTGTGAATTTTTGAGTGATTCACCTAGATCTTGTCCATCCATACCATCAGGTTAGTGTGCCTCTTTTGAAATATGTAGAAAGCGTGTCAAATCTGGTCTTGCTTACATGACTGTGTACTTGTGATTCCTCACTTTTTTCCTTTGATTGGGAACTTTCTCCTTGATTGAACATTTTAGAGGATCCCTTGAATGTGTTCTTAAATGTCTCTCAGAAAATCATTTTCTTTTAGCATTCTCTCACTGTTCAACAAGTGCATATCTCATTCCTTGATCAACATTTGAATCTGAGCTTTGTTCAATTTGGCTACATTTATGCCAATGTTAGCTATGACCATGAGATTAGTTTCTCCTACTTTCAGTGTCATCACATGACCAAATTCCTTCTCAGTATCAATGATCATAGATTTCTTATGTGGGTGATATAGAACCCATATCATAAGAGAGTTCTCATCAAGGTTATATCTTGACCCAGTGTATACTTTTGTTACCCCTTCTAGACTGAGCTTGTGTTTAGCACCATTATTATGTGAAAAACTATCAAATAAAAGAGCATAATTTAAATCCAAACCAAGAAAGATCATCACACCAGAATCCTCTAATAATTTTCTTCCTCTCTTCTGAATCATGTTCTTCATCTCATTATCCACATCCATCTTCAAGGCGTTCATTAACTGACCTTCATTACTAGGTGTGATTTCTACAACTGATTACCTTATTGTTTTTCATTTTTGTTTGTACAAGAAATATCTAAATTTAGGAGACTTTATAAACTGATCATCAAAAACAAAGGAATAATAATCTAATTGCCTAGAATTTGTATCAGATGATTCCCCAACTTCATGTTCTTTTTTTAGAGGATGATATTCTTCAATCCTCAGCTTGGGGATCTTATCAGGTTGGCCTTGGGGTTCATTTTCATCAGAAGATTCGTCACTAATAGAGGACAACATTTTTGCTTCCTATATCTTTGTCATCTTCTATTCCATTTCCCTATTATAGTTATCAATTGCTAATCCAACATAATTCTCTTCCATGGTCCTAATAACATCATCATGTGGATATAGTTTGTGATCATATCCACCTCAATTTTTTTTTCCCTTGCAAAACCAATATAACCTTTAGGGTCAAATCCCTTCCTTGGTGCAACCTTCTTCATATTGAAATGTGATAAATTATCCAAAATAAGATCATCTCCTTCTTTTGACACCATAGTGAAATCTCCAAAACACAATGTACTAGGAAGGAGTGATTTTCTTCCATATGTACTCAAGTTCATGAAATTGGAATAATCTAATTGCCTCACAATCTCTAGATATGCAATCCTAGCTGGCACAATTTTTGGTAATAGGAAAGGTGTGTCTTCAAACCCATAAACCCTGATCATGGTGGAATCAATGTAATAGTGCCAATCACTCCAATTGTGACCTACAGTTGGTGGTCCATTGAAGTCCTTAGGTTTTAAGAATCTTTTGATCTCATCAAATAATGAATAATCACAAGGATGATTATAAAATTGATACAATATCTTAACAAAGTATTCCTCAAAATAAACATAACTAGAATTGATAAACCTGTTGTCCCAAATAGTAGTCCACAATTGCACTAGTAATGGTTGATCCTCCTTATCAAATTGTGTAATCCTCAACTCCTCTAGCCACATTCCTAATTCCTATGAATTGTACAATATCATGTGCATGAGAAGGGAATAATGTTTAAAGTGCATGGTGGGAGATCCATTCTTGATGGCCATTAGCCCTAAGACTATCCCTCTGGAAATGTGTGAGACAAAATCAAAACGTCTTGCATTGTTGCATTGTATGTTTGCCACAATTACCATTGGCCCTATAGACATGAATCAAAGGCCTTTATTCCCATTATTTTGCATACTGAGAAGTATGTTTCTAGTAGGGCTTGATCAAATCAACATGTAAAGGAGGTCCATCATTATCTTTGAGTGGAACTAGGTTTCCATCTTTCCTAGGCCTGTGCAACGGTAACCTCCATCCTTTGTAAGTAGTATCCAATCTCTAGTACTCCTTTTCCAGATCCGCATGCAGTATGGGCTCATCACATGAATCATCTAGGTTGAAAACTTCATCAAGTGTAGTTTTGGATGTGTGTATGAAAGGCTCTCCTTGCTGGTTGCAAATGGCCTTTAGGTCTGGGCTATAATCCTTGGCCATAAGTTTTATAAGTTCTACATTGACGAAGACAATGGGAACAACTAGTTTTTCCAAATTGAAATTCCAGGGGTTGCACACTGGTTCAAATCTATTCCTGTGATAGTAATGAAACATGAACAATTCATATCCCCTAATAGGAGTCCACACATCACCTATATGTTTGCATTTATCTTCTAACTTTTCTACATCAACCCTTAACTGTGTAGAGCTTCTGGCTATTGGACCTGAACCAGGCAATTGATCAATTAGTTCTTGGTTTAATTTACGTTTTAATTCTAGGTCTATTTCATTTTTTTGTTTCTTACTTTGGATTGGCTACTTTCTCCCTGTTGCTTCTCTTCTTCTTTTTTTATAGAACTTGAACCTTCCATTTTGATTATTTACAAGGTGGTAGAACTGAATTGTAATTTATCAATTGTAGGAAAACTCAATATGCTTACTTGTGTATTTTTGGCTGCACCGAATTCCTTGACTCCTATTTGATCTCCTATCCTTTCCACTACAACTTCTAAAAATTCTTTTAGTTCAATCTCTTTTCAATCAGAATTTACGTAAGTTTCATTTGTGCGACCATTAATTTTCGCCACTAGAAATCAATGCAATAGGTTTTTCAAATTTCAAAATGTTAGAATGATACAAGAAGATTGCATTGGTGAAACCCTTCTAATCTTAGGCCAATTTGTGCTCTTTATTTGGCACCACCTTTGTTTATACATTCATCGTTGATCACCTAGACATAAATAAATGTATTTTCAATACGAAGTATCCCTTTGATTCTCATTCTTAGTTGGGAAGACCGCCTAATAATCTTACTGATATTATACACCTTCCCTTTCTCTTTCTTTTCAACTTTTATTATTTCAGGGAGAAATTTATGAGGTTTTCATGATGTCAAGGTGGTATGGACCTTTAGGAATCCTTTTGCTCATTGCCCAGTGTCTTTCTGACAAATTGTGACCATTCCATGTTACCATCGAGATGGCATGAACCATCACTAAGAGAACGAAATTCCTTTCCAATGATCTTGGTCTCTATGATGTATTTCCTCCATCACTTCATTAGTTGGGATAAGTCAGTGAGACTTTCCCCAAAAACTTCCTTCATCGGCATAACCCATATGGTCGGTGAGATCTGAGTGACTTGCTCTGATTGTACATGTCTTCTCGATATGTACAATTTTTCTTTTGTTCCATTGGTGAGAATGTGTATGTTTCTTCCCGATGAGGTTTCCATCAACGTGATACACACATTCGGTATGATTTGAAAACTTTTCTCCAATCACCTTGCTCTCGCCAATAAGTCTTTATCGGTGAAATGTTGATCATTGCCTTCCCAATTATACACACATGTTAGATTCAGGGCCTTTGATCATTGTAACTTGATTCATGTCTTCCTAATATGCAAAAAATGTTCAAATGAAGGGCCACCACTTGTTGATTGGAAAGATATGCACATGGTCATCCCGATAAGGATCAATTGTTCTTCAAAGCTTTTTGTCAACTGTGATAAGAGAAATGCTAATGTATCAAAGGCCATATTTATGGGATCATTAGTTAACATGGGTTATAATATGGATCTTGTCACACAAATTTCAACAATTTATATTGATCATAAGATTAAGGTGTGGAAATTTTTTGTGATATGTGAAGGGTGAGTGGGTGGAGGCCAGTGAAAAATGTGAGATTTTTCTAGTCATATCAAATCCTAAATCTTTAATTTCAAGGCTGTAAGTGACTTTTTGTGAAGATTTTGACCTTGCAAGTAGTGAGATGAATACAACAATTTTGAAACCTATTCTTCAATCATCTCCAATCCTTCAAAGCAACTAGATCTGCAATCACACAAAGAAAGAGAACAAAAGTGTTGATTGTTAGGGAATGGGGGTTTTCCTTTGTCAAACCCTATTTAGGTAATTAAACCAAATGATGAAAGTGGATAATGAAGCATGAATATGAGATAATGCATTTAGAACCTTGCCATGATGATGGATCTGTTGAGATTGTGGATGCATATTCCTGAAGATGTAATCTTCAATGGAGGACCTTTGATCTATGAAAGATAATCAACCACATAGAAAAATGTTCAAACTTAGGCATGCACAATGGAGATTCTATATTGATATGATATGATTGATATGTTACAAATGAACAAGTTCCTAATTATATAGGCAAGAAAGAAAACCTAAGATGCATGAGATGTTGCCATGTGTCATGATCTAACAACATGTGACAACATGTGAACCCTATCTAGGAAATTATTAAATGTTGAGATAAAGTTCTAGAAGGAATCTTATCCCTACAAACAAGGAAGGGAATATTATCCCATTTATTAAATGATTTATTAAAATCAACCTAGGACTAAATGATGCATGACCTAGGTTAACTCATGCTAGTGTAATAATTAATTAATTACACTAACATGATCTTAAAATTCTACAACAATTGATGAACCTTGCTCTAGAATTCCTTGGAATTGATCTTGAATGTTATCTTGATGATCTTATGAAGACTTGGAATGCTTAACTCTTGCTTTCCTGAATTGATAACATGTAGGCTTGATGTTGCTTGGATGAAATGAGGATTTGAAAGCTTTCTTATATAGGAAAGGCACTCAAATGACCATTAAATTGATCCCCAAGGCCGACATAGGATAAATTTGAATTAAAAACCCACTTTTCCCGCTCAAAGCCTTAAAAATAGGCCAAATGGGACTCATTCCCCATCCTAGGTGAATGATTCCCACCTAGATGGGACTCATTCACCCAAGGTGGTGAATGGGTCTCACAGGGGCCATTTTCCATGCTAAAGTGTCGGGGAGTGAATAATTTTAGCTTATTTATTGATTTTGTCGTGTTTTTGATCAAAATATGCTTTGGGATGCATAATATGGGGTCATAGGGGCCTATTAAAGATGATATAAAGGTCATGAATGCAAGAGGGCCCAAAATCCAATGTGAAAGTGTAAATAAATACACTTTACAACACTAAATTAAGGAAAAATTGGGTCAATTTAGCTTAAAAGGACCCTAAATCCCATGTGAATGTGTAAAACATATTACAACACTAGATTAGGTCCATTTGATTTACAAGCCTCCTAAATTTAATGTGAAGGTGCAAATAAATACAATTTACAACACTAAATAGGAAAAAGTTAGGTTTATTTAGCTTTAAAAGGGCCCAAAACCTAATGTGGATGTGTAAAACACCTCACAACACTATATCAAGGCTACATTAAGTCCAATTTGTTAATTATTCCTAAATCAAGAAAGGAAAAAGGTATACTTTTTAATGATCAAGATGAATTCCCCACTTTAGTGAGAGGATGAACTTGCTTCAAACTCACACTAAAGTAGAGCATTCAAGAGGGGTCCAAGTGCATTGATGGGATGAAAAAAGGATGAAAAAGACTCAAGAAGGTGGTGGTCAAGCCTCTGTGATTCAAGCATCCTAAGTCAAACCGACATAGCAAAAAAGGATATGTACAAGGTGTATAATATCCAACAAACAAGATATGTGATCATGCAATGTCAAGAACCAAAAGAAAAATGAATAATGAAAATGACATGGATCAAAGATGCACTCACTCTAAGGCCATGGAACATCAAGTATCCATAGGGTGAGTTGTCCCGAAGAAGTGGTTTAGTGAGAAAGTCATGCTAGTGCGTTGAATTCCACTATATAATGAGAAAGTCATGCCAATGTGTTGGCTTCCCATCATACTAACCATACCAAAGTTATCCTCTTGATAACTTTAATAAGGCACCACAATGTAATTCTTTTTGTAAATTCTTTTGAGTGTCATGTAAGAATTTTGTTAAAGGGGATTTTTCTTTGTTCATGTAAGGTCTTCTTCTTAGGGAGCATTTTTCCTAATGTCTCCAAGAGAGAACAAGTAAAAAGTGTCAGATCATTTCCCATGGGATGCCTCATTAACATCATGCCATGTTAGTAGATCATACACTCTTGGATGACATCAAACCCAATGACACCACCAAGAAGACGACACGTCACAAGAAAAAATAAAAATCATGCACCATGAAATTTTTCAAAAGATATCATCTATGTATGCCCCCACTTTAAAGCAGTTGCTATGCCATCACTATGAGAAATTTCTTTAAATTATCCAATGATGAATTAAAGAAGACATGAGAGCCAATTTGGAAAGGCCTATGCCAAGTTGTATGTTTCCGAATTGAGCTACATCGAGAAAAATTATGTCACATGCGAGCCAACTTAAGGCATTTCATCCACATCCAAATCTTTCTCTTATATGTTCATGAAAGGTGATCAACTAGCCAAAAGAGACAACGACAAGTGACATACAGGGAGAAGGCTAACTAACTCCCTTACCCCCACTTAGTGTGGGACAAGGGTGAGCCTAGAATGGATGATGATATGTTGCTCCTTGCAAAAAGGGAATGACATGCAATGGTGAGTATTCTATGATCCTACAAATATTGCATGGCAAGGAGCAACAACTAATGTTATTTATTTTGATGAGTAAATAAGGTTTCAACTTGATACATACTTAGTGAGATATCTATCTGTTTAGGGTGCACCAAAGTTAAAGTTTTCTTGGAAGAATCTTTTGTGATAGTGTTGAGATTGAATGAAGGATTTTTTTTAGGGACAATAACCAAGATCATTAGTCATTTCTTAGGCATTATAGGGACATCGATACATTGTTCTATAGTGTTACATACTTTCCCAAGTTGCTTCATAAGTTCAAAATGTCTTCTAAAAAGGTTTGTCACTTTTGTTGGATTTGGTGGTTTTTTAATTTCCTCAAATTTTTTCTTATATTTTTTCTTTGCTTTTAAGGTGGTTGAAGTGGATGCTTTTGAATTTTGTATTGTCGTACTAGTTTCTCTTTTCTCTTTTTAGACCCTTTTTTTATGAGCTTGTATTCTCCCATGGATATAGGTATGAAATCAAAGGTTTCCACAACATCTTCCAATAGCTTTGTGGCTTCTTCAATTTTCTTTTGTCTTTCTATATATTTTTGCTTGGTACTAATCATAGCACATGTAATCTTTTTCTTTCGAGGAGTAGAAGGTGACTTGTCATAAACTCCTAACATTTTCTTCAAGGCTTCATCATTTTCAAAGCATTCCCATGATGGTGGTAAATCCATATCAAGCAATTCAGGATGCCTCAGAGTGAGGTTGAATTTTGGTTTGCACATGATATTGTTGATGTTTGCTTGCACCATGATACCTTCCCTATTAGGAGAGTTTTTAGGAGAACTACAAACTAGATGTTAATGACATTCAATATTTGGTTCTTCAATATTGACTTCATCACAAGTAAGAGAATGATCTATGGTTGAATTTTCTTGCTTGGAAATGATGGTATTTCTTTGTTCAATAATGTTTTGCTCGTGATTCTCATCAATGGGATCTTGTAACACCATAATATCTTCTTTACCAATAGGAGAGATATTATGATAGGGGGAAATTTGATTGCTGTCCATAATGTCATCCTTGATTGCCGAAGTCTCATTCTCTTGTGCCATGATATCTATCCTAGTAGGAGAGCTTTTAGGAAAGTGGCAAACAATAGTTTCATCACATTTCCTGGTTGGATTTGGTAAAGTGGCTTCATTTCTCATAGGAGAGGTATCAAGAGAATGATAACTAGGAGTTTCATGGTTACAAATTATTGGACTTTTTCGTTCAAATAGGTCTTCCCAAATGGTAGGGGCATTAGGAAAGGGAGGGATAATATTCTCATGAGTCTCAATAAGGATATCTTCTAACACTAAACTATCTTCTTCATGTCTAGAGAAGATATTGGGAGAAGAAAAGGTTTGATTGCCATGATTATCTACATTTACATCCCCATGTCCTATAATGTCTTCTTGAGTAGGAGAGGTAGGATTTTCATAGCTATCAAATATAAACATATCCTCCACACAAATGTGTTTTTCATGATCATTCACGACTATATCCTTATTCACTAAATTATTTTCACAAGTAGGGGAGGTGTTGGGAGTAGTGGCAATAATCTCAGTTTTGTGTGTCATAGTGTCTTTCCAAGGGGGAGGAGGAGGAAGACAAGCAAGAATTTCGTGATCTTTAATGATTGTATCTTCTTTCACCAAGATACCTTCATAACTAATGGGAGGGATATCAAAAGAAGAACAATTGTGATTATCATGATTTTCAATGCTTGCATCCTCTTGTATCAAACCCAGTGGATGGTCCCAGTGAGAGGGATTCCAAGGGGGTATGTGCAGACTGAAAAAACAAGCCCTTAAGTGGCTATGAAATTCAAAAAATCGTGAGTTAGCAACTTGACGAAAAAATTTGAATAAGCATTTCATATTATTTCAAAAAATATGTAAGTGAATAGAATTTGTAGCAAATTGAATGTAGTTTCTATACCAGTAAGTTTATTTAAAAAAACCATTTTGGTGAAAATTTGAAATTTCAATGCAGTAGTACTTAAATTTCAGGGAAAAAATAAGTAGGTGTCTCTCTGACTAACCTAACCACAATAAAATGATAATATTTTTTTATAAGATTTTAGACATAAGTAGATCACTCATGTCTGGCTGTGATGCATATTTTTTTGTAATTTTTTCCAAGTAAATAATTGATTATGAATGTTTTAATACAACTTTTAAAAAATATAAAAAATCATATGTCTAACCACCTTAACTTGGTCAAAACTTCATGAATTTTTTTTTTTTTTAATCCTATAATATGTGAAGCATAGAATGTGATGCATGGATTCAAAAATTGTTATACCGTTTGAAAGCTATAGATGTTTTTCAATCAGCATATCAATCAAAAACTCTTTCTTTAGTCATAATTCAAATAGAAAATGAATAATAATTATTTATCAAATTCAAAGTAAACATAATTTATATTGGTGGAAAGCTAAGAATCTCCTTTTAAAACCCTTTCATTTCATCAATTTTGTAAAAAAGAAGTCAGCTACCACATACCCTACACATAATGATCATATCACCACTTTTTGGCCCATCATGATCCCCACATGCCCAAGGGCTTCATCTAACATGTCTAAGTCATCACTACTAAAGGGATTTGATGATATGGTTTTTCTAAAGTTAAGAATTTTTTGAATTGTTTCTTTTTATGTTTTTAGTTTTTAGTTTTTTCATTTTCTAATGAATCTGATCTAAGTGAACTCGGAACTAATGCTAAAAATGAAAATTGCAAAAATCTAATGCTATCCATAATTTTCATGAATGTAAATAATGTTATTCCTAATGATTTAAATGTAATAGAAGCTATGAAAACTTAAAATGCAATGTGAAGACCTAGGATGAAATGCCATGATCTAAAAAATGAAAATGTAGTGAAAGAAAATTTGGAAATTAAGCAATGCATGAAATGGACAAATTTGAGCTAGACTTTGTAAAATGCATGAAATAGAAAGTTAACTCACTGAAACAAATAACCAATGATAGAAAATAGAAGCTTAAAAACAAGGTTTTCAAATTTTGTAAAAGGAAATTTTAGGATGTGTACAAGGACTCCATTCTCCCAAGGTGGGGAAATGAGTCCTAGTAGGGATTTTTTCAAATTTTCAATGGATTTTTATGATTTTTATGTTCTATGATATGTATCCTAAGTGAAAATGAACTTTTTAGATGATTTTCAATTATTTAAGATGCAAAATGCAACCTATATGCACTTTCACTAATGCAAAATTTTAGAAACCCTAGATGCCAATTAACTAATGCAACCCTAATGCAAAGTCAATGTAAGATAGATCTAGGATGATGATGGAATCCAAATCAATAAAGAAGGTATTTGAAATGTAGGGTTCACCAAAATGTACAATCGAAATGGATGCTTCCACTTCCTGTCCATGTTTGACACAGGAGAGAGATCCACTCTCACAATAATTAACATTCAAGGACACCTTAGAGATCTCAACCCAAATGAAGGATGAGATTTCAACAGTAAGGCATCCTTGAGATGATTGGACAAGAAATGGGGTTCACCAAATTAACTTACCTTGAAAAGAAAAATGTTGAAAAACACATTGTGATATACAAAACAAATGCTAAATGACCTAGAAAGATAAAAAAATGCAATAGAAAGTTATGAAACTAGAAGTGTGCACCTAGAAACTTGTAGAGACTTGAATGGAGACTAGAAATTTTGTTAATTCTAAAATTTTGGCTCACTAGGACTAATTCACCAATCTAGGTGAAACAGTCCCAGATTGGGGTTTCTGCACAAGAGCAGGTTTCACGAAAAAGGGTATCCAAAAATGCCAAAATCTCAAAATTGACCAAAAATGGGACTCATTCACCACTTGTGGTGAATGAGTCCAATTTGGATTTTCTGGAAATTCAAAGTTCTGATCTGCACCTCTCGGTCTCCTCTTTCTATTCCTCCAGGTTCCCATATCTGAAACCTTGATTTTTGGGGATGTAAGTGACTTTTTGTGAAGATTTTGGCCTTGCAAGTAGGGAGATGACTCCAAAAAGTTTGAAACCTATATACACCTAAAAATGGTCTGGATATTCTAATTAATTAAATATGACTTATTTGATTAATTACTCTTTCAACTCTTCTACTATATAAAATATTTATTTATATAGTTCATCTCAAATTTCTTCAATCTTTATTCTATTATTTTCGTCTTAATTAAATAAACGAATTTCATTTTGGTTTATTTAATTATCATAATTCTTTTACTATTAAATAGATAGAAATATTTATTTATATTTCATATCATATTCCTTTAGATTTAATTAAATATACAACTTCTATAGTTGGTGTTATTTAATCATGACATCATTCTAATCTTAATTAAATAAACAAAGTTTTACACTTTATTGTTTAATAATCATTTTTCCTTCTATTTTAATTTAATAAACAACTTCTATAGTTTGTTCTATTAAATTATTTATTCCCCCTTTTTTGCTAATTTAAATAATCAAAAATATTTAAATAAAGGCATAAAGAAAATTCCTCTATTCACTCACCTACCAAATTTGATATTCCAAAATCCAATTTAGTTCAACTAGCATTTACAGGAAGCTATGAAGACAAATTGGAGATAAATTTGAATAAATCTCTCAAATATTCTTCCTCTGATCTTTCCTATCATATTTCTTAATGTTTTCATGGGGAGAAACCATTCCCTTCATCAGCTCCAGCTTCTCAGTCTCTCACCACACAATGCTCAAGATTGAATCCAGGCCTCTATTGTGCTGCCCCTATGCAAAACTGCTATTGTAAATCTATAAATAAATTCTTTCTTAATAGGAAATGGATCCAAATTTTATGCAAAATTACTCTGCAATAATAGCAATCAAGCAATCATAGCATCAGTAGAATTAGAATCACGACTGCATCATATTTTTTACTGTAGCTTTCATTTATTAGGTTTCATGTCAAAATAGCTTACAAATTAGCATCAATATCATTTAGCTTTCATTATCAATCATTAGATCATTGCATTTAGCATCACTCCATCTTCTGAATTGGAATTTTAAATAGTCATATTGCTTACCCAATCTGAGAGCCTTCCATGACTTGATAAATCTTTGGATATATGACACAATGAGATGCTTTCAAGTTTTATGTGCCTTAATTTAATTCATGTTAAATCTTGATATAATGTTCCATTAAGAAGTGTTTTAGTTGTTATTTACATTATTACTTATTCACACTTACATTTTGGCTCCCACCGTTGGGCCTAACCCCATGTTTTTAACAAGTTTTTCTGAAATGCTTTCGTACAGGAAGCTGGCATGATTCTTTTAGCATGATCAAAAGATTCTATAGTGCTTCTGAAACAAACTATAGTGCTTTTCCCTATTTTAGCACTTCCGAAGAAAACTATAGTTCTTTGAAGGACTGTTGTAGCACTTTGATCAAAATATTTCAGCACAGTCTGACTGATCACATTCAACATCTATTTTAGCATGTCCACCAAATTCTACAGTGCTTCTGACAAATCTTGTAGCACTTATTACATTTTCTATAGTGCATTTTACTATTTCTATAGCACTTCTTCTATTTGTTATAGCCCTTCTATGTAAATTTTTATTTGGATCCGACGTGACTATGGCCAGTAACTTCATTTCTTCAGTTGGACTAAAATGAATCAATCTAGGATAGTCACTTCTTCAATTGGACTAAAATGAATCAATCTAGGATAGTCACTTGATTAAAAATTTATCAATCCTAGGATAGTCGCCAAATATTTCAATTTGGGATTAAAAATGAACACCATCTCTTTTTGTGAAGTAATATCTTCATTGTGAAGCAACATCATCACATAGATAGCAAATTATCATTTGGGTTCTAAAAATTGAATAATTGTTTTCTATGTTTGTGTGGTGATAGGCATATTCTCTCCTTTTAACTGGGTGATCAAAATGCCAAACTCATCCTTTATTTTATGCATTTACCACTTTATTAAATCCTTTAGAAGGCCTGCCATAGTGGGAAAAAGTACTCACCCTATGGGAATGACTTAAGTGGGAACAACCAAAGCCAAGTTTTCCAACCCACTATAAAATAAAAGTAAATCTGGATAAATCCTCATTCACCAGAAGTGTGCAAGATAACCATCAAAAAATATTTTGTTCTAAAGGTTGGGAGGTCTCCTAAGGTAGTTTATTATTTCCGCTTTGAATGGAAACCCTATCTAAGAACCATAGTGTAGTATCCAACTTGTCAGTTTCTAAACATTGTAATACTCAGTAGTGCCGAGGAAGGGAAGAATCTACCCCCAAGACACTCACCATATAATTTCCAAAGACCATTTTATTAGGGGATCAAGAAATCTAACCTTGATTATGTGCCTGGAAAAAGAAAAAACACGGGCTCCCTCTAGAGGGTGACACAGCTGTGTGAGTCGACACAATTTTAAGTTGTGGGCTGATTGAGTATAACAATGACCTACTTGTCCTTAGGGAAGATTCTATCTAAAGTGTCTTTTTGTCAAAAAACCTACGAAAATCAAGAAGGATCTATTTGATCCTTTAACATACACTATCTATTTAGATAATAGCTCTTAAAAACAATTGATCTACATTTGATTACTATGTATTTCAAAATCATTAAATCCAAATAAAAGATCATCCTAAAAAATACAACTTGGAAAAAATCAAACTGAGAAATATATGATTAGGGATTGGAAAACCACAAAGTTTGTCTAGAAATCTCTTGCCAAGAGAATCAGAAAATCTAAGAAACCACTTAGTTACAAAAACCTTTTGAAAAGAAGATGTTTCTTGTATCAAAGTGGGAAGATTTTGCTTCACCATAGGACCTTCATCCATATATTTCATGATTTCACTAGGGGTTACACTAATGATTATGATTTAGAGCCCTTGTATTCACAAGCCTATTATCAGAGAAGAGCTCTTTCATAGGAACCAAACCATAGTCAACCTATTCATCAATCTTCCATCCCGCAACTGGTGATAGAATACTCTGACAGACTAGATCAATTCTTACAATAGACAAAAACTTAGAAACATTAGGTTTGTCATCCAAAATCAAGGAATTACCAATAAAATTATTTTTCTGAAATATTGAAAATCTAGAAAATTGCATGAGAAAAAGTTTGTCTTCTCATAGGGAGGAAAATTGAACAACACTATGGTCCCAAAAACAATGCTTCTACCATATGTTATAGCACTTTTGTGCATTATTTTAGCACTTCCATAGTAAGAAAAAAAGCTTCTACCA
>VDFB02072222.1:32814-48444 GCA_007258455.2 Sequoia sempervirens
AAAATTGAATTTTCATTTAGTTTATAGATCATACAAACAAAAAAGTATAAAAATCCATTGAAAATTTGAAAAAATCCCTACTAGGACTCATTCGCCACCTTGGGAGAATCAGTCCTTGTACACATCTAAAATTGCCTTTTACAACACTAAAACCTTGTTTTAAACTTATATTGTTGTCATTGGTTATCTCTATTTCAATGAGTTAACTTTCTATTTCATGCATTTTACAAAGTCTAGCTCAAATTTGCATGCATTTTATTTGTGGCAATTTCAAATTTTCTTGATCACTACATTTTATTTTTAGATCATTGCATAGTGTAATCAATAAATTACCTTGTTTGAAATTTGAAAATTGCATTTCATCCTAGGTCTTCACATTGCATTTTAAGTTTTCATAGCTTCTATTACATTTAAATCATTAGGAATAACATTATTTACATTCATGAAAATTATGGATAGCATTAGATTTTTGCAATTTTCATTTTTAGCATTAGTTCCGAGTTCACTTAGATCAGATTCATTAGAAAATGAAAAAACTAAAAACTAAAAACATCAAAAGAAACAATTCAAAAAACTCTTAACTTTAGAAAAACCATATCATCAAATCCCTTTAGTAGTGATGACTTAGACATGTTAGATGAAGCCCTTGGGTATGTGCAGGATCATGATGGGCCAAAGTGGTGATATGATCATTATGTGTAGGGTATGTGGTGGCGGCTTCTTTTACCCAAAATTGATGAAATGAAAAGGAGTTTTAAAGGGAGATTCTTAGCTTTCCACCAATATAAATTATGTTTTACTTTGAATTTGATAAATAATTATTATTCATTTTCTATTTGAATTATGACTAAAGTTTTGATTGATATGTTGATTTAAAACATCTATAGCTTTCAAAAGCGGTATCACATTTTTTGAATCCATGCATCACATTCTATGCTTCACATATTATAGGATTAAAAAAAAAAAAAATTCATGAAGTTTTGACCAAGTTAAGGTGGTTAGACATATGATTTTTTATATTTTTTAAAAGTTGTATTAAAACATTCATAATCAATTATTTACTTGGAAAAAAATTACAAAAATATGCATCACATCGGGACGCCCAGGTCCTCTAATTATATCTAAAATATTATAAAAATATTATCATTTTATTGTGGTTAGGGTGGTGAGGACACCTACTTATTTTTCCTTATGAAATTTAAAATTACTACTACATTGAAATTTCAAATTTTCACCAAATGGTTTTTTTAAATAAACTTACTAATTATAGAAACTACATTCAATTTGCTGCAAAATTCTATTCTTACATATTTTTGAAATAATATAGAATGCTTATTCAAATTTTTACGTCAAGTTTCCTAACTCTTATTTTTTTGAATTTCATCACCACTTAAGGGCTTGTTTTTTCCATGATGATCCTACACATACCCCCTTAAGGACTTCCTCTCACTGGGATCATCCACTAAATGTTTGATACAAGAGGATACAAGCATTAACAATCATGATAATCATAATTTTTCTTCTCCTGATATCTCTCCCATTGGTGATGAAGGTATCTTGGTGAAAGAAGATACAATCATTGAAGATCATGAAAGTATTGCTTGTCTTCCTCCTCCTCCCCCTTGGAAAGACACTATGACACACAAAACTGAGATTATTGCCACTACTCCCAACACCTCCCCTACTTGTGAAAATAATTTAGTGAATAAGGATATAGTCGTGAATGATCATGAAAAACACATTTGTGTGGAGGATATGTTTATATTTGATAGCTATGAAAATCCTACCTCTCCTACTCAAGAAGACATTATAGGACATGGGGATGTAAATGTAGATAATCATGGCAATCAAACCTTTTCTTCTCCCAATATCTTCTCTAGACATGAAGAAGATAGTTTAGTGTTAGAAGATATCCTTATTGAGACTCATGAGAATATTATCCCTCCCTTTCCTAATGCCCCTACCATTTGGGAAGACCTATTTGAACGAAAAAGTCCAATAATTTGTAACCATGAAACTCCTAGTTATCATTCTCTTGATACCTCTCCTATGAGAAATGAAGCCACTTTACCAAATCCAACCAGGAAATGTGATGAAACTATTGTTTGCCACTTTCCTAAAAGCTCTCCTACTAGGATAGATATCATGGCACAAGAGAATGAGACTTCGGCAATCAAGGATGACATTATGGACAGCAATCAAATTTCCCCCTATCATAATATCTCTCCTATTGGTAAAGAAGATATTATGGTGTTACAAGATCCCATTGATGAGAATCACGAGCAAAACATTATTGAACAAAGAAATACCATCATTTCCAAGCAAGAAAATTCAACCATAGATCATTCTCTTACTTGTGATGAAGTCAATATTGAAGAACCAAATATTGAATGTCATTAACATCTAGTTTGTAGTTCTCCTAAAAACTCTCCTAATAGGGAAGGTATCATGGTGCAAGCAAACATCAACAATATCATGTGCAAACCAAAATTCAACCTCACTCTGAGGCATCCTGAATTGCTTGATATGGATTTACCACCATCATGGGAATGCTTTGAAAATGATGAAGCCTTGAAGAAAATGTTAGGAGTTTATGACAAGTCACCTTCTACTCCTCGAAAGAAAAAGATTACATGTGCTATGATTAGTACCAAGCAAAAATATATAGAAAGACAAAAGAAAATTGAAGAAGCCACAAAGCTATTGGAAGATGTTGTGGAAACCTTTGATTTCATACCTATATCCATGGGAGAATACAAGCTCATAAAAAAAGGGTCTAAAAAGAGAAAAGAGAAACTAGTACGACAATACAAAATTCAAAAGCATCCACTTCAACCACCTTAAAAGCAAAGAAAAAATATAAGAAAAAATTTGAGGAAATTAAAAAACCACCAAATCCAACAAAAGTGACAAACCTTTTTAGAAGACATTTTGAACTTATGAAGCAACTTGGGAAAGTATGTAACACTATAGAACAATGTATCGATGTCCCTATAATGCCTAAGAAATGACTAATGATCTTGGTTATTGTCCCTAAAAAAAATCCTTCATTCAATCTCAACACTATCACAAAAGATTCTTCCAAGAAAACTTTAACTTTGGTGCACCCTAAACAGATAGATATCTCACTAAGTATGTATCAAGTTGAAACCTTATTTACTCATCAAAATAAATAACATTAGTTGTTGCTCCTTGCCATGCAATATTTGTAGGATCATAGAATACTCACCATTGCATGTCATTCCCTTTTTGCAAGGAGCAACATATCATCATCCATTCTAGGCTCACCCTTGTCCCACACTAAGTGGGGGTAAGGGAGTTAGTTAGCCTTCTCCCTATATGTCACTTTTCATTGTCTCTTTTGGCTAGTTGATCACCTATCATGAACATATAAACCAATCTTTGGATGTGGATGACATGCCTTAAGTTGGCTTGCATGTGACATACTAATTCATGATGTAAGCTCAATTCAGGCTTATCTGACTTGGCATAGGGATTTCCAAATTGGCTCTCATGTCTTCTTTCATTTATCATTGGCTACTTTAAAGCAATTTCTCACAGTGTTGGTGTAGCAACCGCTTTAAAGTGGGGGCATACATAGATGACATCTATTGGAAAAAATTTCATGGCATGATTTTTATTTTTCTTATGATGTGTCCTCTTCTTGAGTAGTGTCATTGGGTTTGATGTCATCTAAGTGTATGATCTCTTGACATGACATGATGCAAATGGGAAGGCATCCATGGGAGATGATCTGAAATTTTACTTATCCTCTTGGGAGACATTGGCAAAATCTCCCTAAGAAGAAGACCTTACATGAACAAAGAAAAATACCCTTTAACAAAATTCTTACATGACATTCAAAAGAATTTACAAAAAGCATTACATTGTGGTGCCTTATTAAAGTTATTAGGAGGATAAATTTGGTATGGTTAGTATGATGGGAAGCCAACACATTGGCATGACTTTCTCATTATACAATGGGAAGCCTGACACAACTGGCATGACTTTCTCACTAAACCACTTCTTTGGGACAACTCACACATGGATGACCTAATGTTTAAAAGCGGACTTCAATTTAGGTGCATCTTTGATCCATGTCATTTTCATTATTTATTTTTATTTTAGTTCTTGACATTGCATTATCATGTATCTTGTTTTT
This sequence comes from Sequoia sempervirens, assembly GCA_007258455.2. Classification (NCBI taxonomy): domain Eukaryota; kingdom Viridiplantae; phylum Streptophyta; class Pinopsida; order Cupressales; family Cupressaceae; genus Sequoia; species Sequoia sempervirens. The sequence goes on from VDFB02072222.1 coordinate 36,977, forward strand.
TTGGATATTATACACCTTGTGCATATCCTTTTTTTCTTATGTCAGTTTGACTTAGGATCTTGAATCCTAGGGGCTTGACCACCTTCTTGGTCTTTTTCATCCTTTTTCATCCACATCAATGCACTTGGACCCCTCTTGAATGTCTACTTTAGTGTGAGTTTGAAGCAAGTTCATCCTCTCACTAAAGTGGGGGCTAAATGTGATCATTAAAAAGTATACCTTTTCCTTTTCTTGATTTGGGAATAATTAATGATAAATTGGACTTAATGTAGCCTTGATATAGTGTTGTGAGGTGTTCTACACATCCACATTAGGTCTCAGGCCCTTTTTAAGATAAATTAACCTAACTCTATCCTAATTTAATGTTGTAAAATGTATTTATTTACATCTTCACATTGAATTTAGGAGGCTTGTAAATCAAGTGGACCTAATCTAGTGTTGGAATGTGTTCTACACATTCACATGTGATATTTAAGACCCTTTTATGCTAAATGGACTCAATTTTTCCTTAATTTAGTGTTGTAAAAGTGTATTTATTTATATCTTCACACTATGTTTTGGGACCTCTTACATTTATGACCTTCAAATAATTAGTAATAGGCCCCTCAGACCCTTTATTATGCATCCCAAAGCATATTTTTGATCAAAAGCTTGACAAAATCAATAAAATAGGCTAAGATTATTCATACGACACTTTGGCATGGAAAATGGCCCCTATGAGGACCCATTCACCACCTTGGGTGAATGGAGTCCCATCTAGGTGGGAATCATTCACCTAGGATGGGGAATGAGTCCCATTTGGCCTATTTTTAAGGCTTTGAGCGGGAAAAGTGGGTTTTTAATTCAAATTTATCCTATGTCGGCCTTGGGGATCAATTTAATGGTCATTTGAGTGCCTTTCCTATATAAGAAAGCTTTCAAATCCTCATTTCATCCAAGCAACATCAAGCCTACATGTTATCAATTCAGGAAAGCAAGAGTTAAGCATTCCAAGTCTTCATAAGATCATCAAGATAACATTCAAGATCAATTCCAAGGAATTCTAGAGCAAGGTTCATCAATTGTTGTAGAATTTTAAGATCATGTTAGTGCAATTAATTAATTATTTACACTAGCATAGGATTAACCCTAAGGTCATGCATCATTTTATTAGTCCTAGGTTCTATTTTAATAAATCATTTAACAATGGGGTAATGTCCCCTTCCTTGTTTGTAGGGATAAGATTTCTTCTAGAAGATGAGTTGTCCTTCTAGAACTTATCTCAACATTTAATAATTTTCTAGATAGGGTTCACATGTTGTCACATATTAGATCATGACACATGGCAACATCTCATGCATCTTAGGTTTTCTTTCTTGCCTATATATTCAGACTGTCATTATCTATATCAATCTATCAATCAATATAGAATCTCCATTATTGCATACTTTAAGTTTGAACATTTTCTATGTAGTTGATTATCTTTCTAAGATCAAAGGTCTCCATTGAAAGAAATTTGCATCTTGGGGAATATGCATCCACAATCTCAAGCAGATCCATCATCATGGAAGGAGTTCTAAATGCATTATCTCATATTCATGCTTCATTATCCACTTTCATCATTTGGTTTAAATTACCTAAATAGGTTTGACAAAGGAAAACCCCATTCCTAACAATCAACACTTTTGTTCTCTTTCTTTTGTGTGATTGCAGATCTAGTTGCTTTGAAGGATTGGAGATGATTGAAGAATAGGTTTCAAAATTGTTGTATTCATCTCACTACTTGCAAGGTCAAAATCTTCACAAAAAGTCACTTACAGCCTTGAAATTAAAGATTTAGGATTTGATATGACTAGAAAAATCTCACATTTTTCACTGGCCTCCACCCACTCACCCTTCACATATCACAAAAAATTTCCACACCTTAATCTTATGATCAATATAAATTGTTGAAATTTGTGTGACAAGATCCATATTATAACCCATGTTAACTAATGATCCCATAAATATGGCCTTTGATACATTAGCATTTCTCTTATCACAGTTGACAAAAAGCTTTGAAGAACAATTGATCCTTATCGGGATGACCATGTGCATATCTTTCCAATCAACAAGTGGTGGCCCTTCATTTGAACATTTTTTGCATATTAGGAAGACATGAATCAAGTTACAATGATCAAAGGCCCTGAATCTAACATGTGTGTATAATTGGGAAGGCAATGATCAACATTTCACCGATAAAGACTTATTGGCGAGAGCAAGGTGATTGGAGAAAAGTTTTCAAATCATACCGAATGTGTGTATCACGTTGATGGAAACCTCATCGGGAAGAAACATACACATTCTCACCAATGGAACAAAAGAAAAATTGTACATATCGAGAAGACATGTACAATCAGAGCAAGTCACTCAGATCTCACCGACCATATGGGTTATGCCGATGAAGGAAGTTTTTGGGGAAAGTCTCACTGACTTATCCCAACTAATGAAGTGATGGAGGAAATACATCATAGAGACCAAGATCATTGGAAAGGAATTTCGTTCTCTTAGTGATGGTTCATGCCATCTCGATGGTAACATGGAATGGTCACAATTTGTCAGAAAGACACTGGGCAATGAGCAAAAGGATTCCTAAAGGTCCATACCACCTTGACATCATGAAAACCTCATAAATTTCTCCCTGAAATAATAAAAGTTGAAAAGAAAGAGAAAGGGAAGGTGTATAATATCAGTAAGATTATTAGGCGGTCTTCCCAACTAAGAATGAGAATCAAAGGGATACTTCGTATTGAAAATACATTTATTTATGTCTAGGTGATCAACGATGAATGTATAAACAAAGGTGGTGCCAAATAAAGAGCACAAATTGGCCTAAGATTAGAAGGGTTTCACCAATGCAATCTTCTTGTATCATTCTAACATTTTGAAATTTGAAAAACCTATTGCATTGATTTCTAGTGGCGAAAATTAATGGTCGCACAAATGAAACTTACGTAAATTCTGATTGAAAAGAGATTGAACTAAAAGAATTTTTAGAAGTTGTAGTGGAAAGGATAGGAGATCAAATAGGAGTCAAGGAATTCGGTGCAGCCAAAAATACACAAGTAAGCATATTGAGTTTTCCTACAATTGATAAATTACAATTCAGTTCTACCACCTTGTAAATAATCAAAATGGAAGGTTCAAGTTCTATAAAAAAAGAAGAAGAGAAGCAACAGGGAGAAAGTAGCCAATCCAAAGTAAGAAACAAAAAAATGAAATAGACCTAGAATTAAAACGTAAATTAAACCAAGAACTAATTGATCAATTGCCTGGTTCAGGTCCAATAGCCAGAAGCTCTACACAGTTAAGGGTTGATGTAGAAAAGTTAGAAGATAAATGCAAACATATAGGTGATGTGTGGACTCCTATTAGGGGATATGAATTGTTCATGTTTCATTACTATCACAGGAATAGATTTGAACCAGTGTGCAACCCCTGGAATTTCAATTTGGAAAAACTAGTTGTTCCCATTGTCTTCGTCAATGTAGAACTTATAAAACTTATGGCCAAGGATTATAGCCCAGACCTAAAGGCCATTTGCAACCAGCAAGGAGAGCCTTTCATACACACATCCAAAACTACACTTGATGAAGTTTTCAACCTAGATGATTCATGTGATGAGCCCATACTGCATGCGGATCTGGAAAAGGAGTACTAGAGATTGGATACTACTTACAAAGGATGGAGGTTACCGTTGCACAGGCCTAGGAAAGATGGAAACCTAGTTCCACTCAAAGATAATGATGGACCTCCTTTACATGTTGATTTGATCAAGCCCTACTAGAAACATACTTCTCAGTATGCAAAATAATGGGAATAAAGGCCTTTGATTCATGTCTATAGGGCCAATGGTAATTGTGGCAAACATACAATGCAACAATGCAAGACGTTTTGATTTTGTCTCACACATTTCCAGAGGGATAGTCTTAGGGCTAATGGCCATCAAGAATGGATCTCCCACCATGCACTTTAAACATTATTCCCTTCTCATGCACATGATATTGTACAATTCATAGGAATTAGGAATGTGGCTAGAGGAGTTGAGGATTACACAATTTGATAAGGAGGATCAACCATTACTAGTGCAATTGTGGACTACTATTTGGGACAACAGGTTTATCAATTCTAGTTATGTTTATTTTGAGGAATACTTTGTTAAGATATTGTATCAATTTTATAATCATCCTTGTGATTATTCATTATTTGATGAGATCAAAAGATTCTTAAAACCTAAGGACTTCAATGGACCACCAACTGTAGGTCACAATTGGAGTGATTGGCACTATTACATTGATTCCACCATGATCAGGGTTTATGGGTTTGAAGACACACCTTTCCTATTACCAAAAATTGTGCCAGCTAGGATTGCATATCTAGAGATTGTGAGGCAATTAGATTATTCCAATTTCATGAACTTGAGTACATATGGAAGAAAATCACTCCTTCCTAGTACATTGTGTTTTGGAGATTTCACTATGGTGTCAAAAGAAGGAGATGATCTTATTTTGGATAATTTATCACATTTCAATATGAAGAAGGTTGCACCAAGGAAGGGATTTGACCCTAAAGGTTATATTGGTTTTGCAAGGGAAAAAAAAATTGAGGTGGATATGATCACAAACTATATCCACATGATGATGTTATTAGGACCATGGAAGAGAATTATGTTGGATTAGCAATTGATAACTATAATAGGGAAATGGAATAGAAGATGACAAAGATATAGGAAGCAAAAATGTTGTCCTCTATTAGTGACGAATCTTCTGATGAAAATGAACCCCAAGGCCAACCTGATAAGATCCCCAAGCTGAGGATTGAAGAATATCATCCTCTAAAAAAAGAACATGAAGTTGGGGAATCATCTGATACAAATTCTAGGCAATTAGATTATTATTCCTTTGTTTTTGATGATCAGTTTATAAAGTCTCCTAAATTTAGATATTTCTTGTACAAACAAAAATGAAAAACAATAAGGTAATCAGTTGTAGAAATCACACCTAGTAATGAAGGTCAGTTAATGAACGCCTTGAAGATGGATGTGGATAATGAGATGAAGAACATGATTCAGAAGAGAGGAAGAAAATTATTAGAGGATTCTGGTGTGATGATCTTTCTTGGTTTGGATTTAAATTATGCTCTTTTATTTGATAGTTTTTCACATAATAATGGTGCTAAACACAAGCTCAGTCTAGAAGGGGTAACAAAAGTATACACTGGGTCAAGATATAACCTTGATGAGAACTCTCTTATGATATGGGTTCTATATCACCCACATAAGAAATCTATGATCATTGATACTGAGAAGGAATTTGGTCATGTGATGACACTGAAAGTAGGAGAAACTAATCTCATGGTCATAGCTAACATTGGCATAAATGTAGCCAAATTGAACAAAGCTCAGATTCAAATGTTGATCAAGGAATGAGATATGCACTTGTTGAACAGTGAGAGAATGCTAAAAGAAAATGATTTTCTGAGAGACATTTAAGAACACATTCAAGGGATCCTCTAAAATGTTCAATCAAGGAGAAAGTTCCCAATCAAAGGAAAAAAGTGAGGAATCACAAGTACACAGTCATGTAAGCAAGACCAGATTTGACACGCTTTCTACATATTTCAAAAGAGGCACACTAACCTGATGGTATGGATGGACAAGATCTAGGTGAATCACTCAAAAATTCACAATGCCATTCAAGAACAAAAGAGGATAAATGATAGGCTCCAAGAAAAACTCCAAGAGATACAAAAGAGAAGTGCTTCTAATACAGGAGCCATTATAGCTGCCGAGGACATGGTAAGTAAACATTAGGACTATTATAAGGAAATCGAAGTAGATGCCAAAGAATTTATTGATGCTTCAAAGGAAGGGGTGCCTACACTATTCAAAGATAATGGAGAACTGAAGAATCAAAGTGAATGGATGAAAGAGTGCCATATAATACTGTAGGAAGCCTTCGAAGCAACCAAGAATGAGGATTCAACATTGGAGGAGGCCTGTGAGCATTTGAAAAAGATGATCATCATGTAAATTGCTGCAAGGAATGCTGACACACACTTGCACCAAGAATATTTAGATCATATAACACAAGTTCATTTGTGGCTCATTAGAGCATAATTGTTAATGTTTTACTGTTAATTCCAAAAGACACTTATGAAGAGGCATACCCTCTTCAAGATATTGCTATATAGGTTGAACATTGTAATGATTGGAGGATATAGATAGGAATATCATATAGGGAGAGAATAGGAGATATATTGGTGTCTATTGTTTTTTTATTCAAGCAATTATCTGGCTATCTCCACATTGTTATTTCTCTGTTATTTTAATTTGTGTATCCAAGTTGATATTCAATTTCATCAAGACACATTTTTTGTTATTGTGTAATCAATTTGATTTGTTTCCATTAAAGAATTAAATCCTTTTAATTGATTGCAGTAACCTAGAAGTAACATTTGGATCAATAAGAAGAGTTAGGTAATTGATAAGATTGTCATACTGTCTCCAACTTGGTGTTATTTTGTTATTTAAATTGAGGATATACTTCATTTGTCAATACACATTTGTTGTCATTGTGTGATTATCTTAATTGGTTCCTTCAAGGAAGGATTAAAATCCTTGTAATAAGTCATAGTAACCTGATAGGATCAATTGGATCAATAAGTATAAGAGTCAGTCAGTCACATTCTTGCACATTTATACAAGATATAAACAAATATAAGTGAAAAACAATTAGAATTGTAGCCAATACCAGTAACCTATCATAAAACTCCATTTACTTCACTCACCCTATAAAGCACTGGTCCACTTCATATTTAATTTATACTTTTCTTATCAACCCTCACATTTAGAATTTCCAGTTATCATATTAGGAGTAGAAGTAATCAACAAGCCATTATCTATCCCACACTTTATGCCATTGTGGATAGATCCATAAATTCAATTAATTCATACAACTTTAAATCTTCTTCAACTATAAAGTTCTACCCACCTAGGTCTAGCAGAACCTAAAGTGTAGGGAGTCATCAACCTTGCAGGTTAACTCCGTTCATTGGTTCAAAAATGTTTCAAGTCTGATCATAGAGCTTGGCATCCTCTTAGGATTTGTAACCTACATTTTTGAGACCCAACAGATTGGTGAATCTACCAAGTATTTAGCCAATTCTGAATCTAGGCCTTTCATCATAGAGTCAACACCTTGTACAAGACTCAGCTGGGAACAAGAGATAGTAAATTTTTCTCACTTTTCTTAAAAATGAGTGGTGAATTTGTAAGAACAAGTGCATGAATGGGAAGTTCAAATACACATCAACAAATACCAACTCTAGAGTTTTGAGCATTAAAGCATCCTATGAGATGAATGGTAGGACCTGTCCTTGCACCAAGAAAGCTCAAAGAAGAACAATGTTAGGTGGATAGATAAACAAGGGTCTCCCCTTTCAAAGTATGATACAAATAAGAACAAGGATAAAGTAAAAAATGTAATTAATGAAGATAGGGAGAACTCAACAGAAAAATTCCTTGCAACAAATAACAGTTTTGATCCATTGCATGGATCAAAATTTCATGGTGATGACTAAGCAGAGATCCTTGTAGTCCCTTTGAACAAGAAGACACTAGTCATCTTTTTTTTTCTGGGAAGAAGACCCTAAGAGAAAAGAGGAGTTTGACACCTGAATTGAGATAGAACATATTCAAATACAAAATAAATATGATTACAAAATGTCATCACAACAAGGAGAAGAAAACCATGAGAGGTTTGTTGATCACACTATTGTTGATTTTGATGGTATGACTAACCAAGAATTTGAACTACATTTAGAATGGAAAATACAACAACTTAGAAGGAGACAAAAAATGATACAAGAAATCTAAGAGATAGATCAACAAATGATATGTAATTAGAGGTTTACAAAATAACTTGCAAATTAATACTAATTACAATTTTTCCTCAATAGCAATAGAATTACATGACTATGTTATTTAACTGTTGAAATTACAAAATAAGTTCACATTTATATAACTAATTACGGAAATGTTGTAATTAGAACTCAAATAGATAATTGAAAAATGAAAATAAATAGAGAGAATGATAGATAGAAGATAGAAGAATAAGAAAGAAGAGAAGGTAATGTCAGTTGATAATGAAGTTCATCCAATCAGGACTACGTCTCCAGGCCCACTTCTCAAGTATGACCACTTTATTAATGTCACTAAGCAATAGAAATGTCTTGTCACAATATCCAAGCTCCAAAACTTGCATAAAATTTCTCACAATCTCCTCTCAACACTTGGAGACACTCAAAAGGCCTTCATGCTTACAATATTCTCCTCCAAGAATTATTTCTCCAAAATGAACTTGACTAATTACAAGCCAAAGCACACCACTTTATATACCAATTTATTTGCTAATATGGGCTAAAACCATATTATTTTGCAAATATACCCATATCTCCAGTATCTCCCAATTTACAATACAAAATCTCAAATAATCCCCTTACAATATCCTTAATAATTTTTTAAATATTACTTGATCCCTCTAATAAATTTGAAATATCTTTTAAATCATCTTAAAATATTATTTTAAGCCTATTAAATATCAAATATTTGTGCTATATAAAATTAAAGGTTTAATATGTTATATTTAGGGGGGTTAAATGTTTAAATCATGGGATATTTGGCTTCTAAACCTTGTTTAAAACAATTTTACGCTCGCTAAATACTCAAGACCATAAATGGTGTGGTCATTGTGCACAATTTTAGGAGTGGCGGGGTTGGAGGTTCAAACCCCACCTCCTATTTTAGAACACAATTTCATATTTTTCTTTATCAAAACTCATCGGCATCCATTACATGCTCAAGCTAGATGCTAGGTGGATTGGTAGGTGGCCATTGATGAATGAAAGATAAGCAGAATCCAAAATCCCATACCGGTTCTTTTAGTAAATAGAACTGTCTCAAAATGACCGAATAGAGAAGATCTGAGGGTGCCGTGTCAACATCTGCGATTGGTTGGAGGAGTGCAGAAGTATTAGTTAGTGATTCATCAGAGATATACATACATCAGCTCATGATTGATCGAACTTGACACTTTCTCGGCTCCTCATTCGGCTACCATTGTCTCCACTTAGATTTGCCAGTAAATACATCAGCATGTTGATTGTACACATACCATGTCCTCTATGTTGCCAGTCATCAAATCAACCCATTTTAGATGAAAACTTTGAAGCAGCTTCTTCATGTATAAGAACTCTATTTTTGACAAAACAAACAATTTTAGAATCAATAGATGAGCTCTGCACTTAATTGTCATTTTTCCTTGTTTCAAGATGATCAATTTCCCACTGCTATGTATACTTGATTCATGGCTTGTGTGACACTTTGACTACACATGACTTTTTGCATTCAGACTCCTTTTGAACTTGTCAAGGATTCTTTCGAGGACCATGCGAGTGAGCTCTGGGGTGTGAATTTTTATTTATTTTTTATCCACGGATCATTCTTCCCTATTGAGGAAGCTTTGGACCTCCAAAAGGTCTATTTTATGTACAATTTGAGCTAGGAAATATCACTTACATTTTCCTAGTATCATCTATCCTTCCTACTAAAATTTTAAACATGTGACCCATTACAAACACAAAGAAGTATGAGATAGCTATGCTGATACAATCAATTGCATGTTTATCAATATTCATGGTCACATTCTTTTTCCACATAGACACAACTAGTATAATAAAAAGCAATAGTACTGAATACACTGATGTGAAGGAAATAGTATCAACATTTTGAATCTCCTAAACAGGAACATTATTAGAAAATGAAACATTGAAACCCTCTTTACCACCTCTGGCTGAAGGCCTAACTCTACTTGCAACTAATCCTCACACTGTGTTGTTTGTGATACCTTATCATGATTCAAATCTTCATGCTTAGTATCACTAACTGTTATAGACATGAGGGTTAATTTATTGCTTGCATTTATAATCATCTTCATATTCCCTATGTTTACAATAGATCTATCATTCTTCACGTGATGATGTTTTACAATATATTCAATTTCATCCTTAAAAAAATGATACTTGTTATGTTCCCTATAGAAAATGTCATTTTTGTCATACACATAAGGACTACCTAGAACCATCCCACAAATCTCAAGCATAATTACATCTAACTCTACCTCATCTATGAACTTGGATGTGATTGCAAATCGGAGTTTACACTACCTTGACACATGTAGTTGAGCATTATCATGCCCCAACCCAATGGATATGGTTTAGGATGAGGAGTTTTTTCAAATCCCAATTGCTTAAAAACTTTTTCAAAGATTATGTTCACTTGTGATCCACTATCTATAAGTGTATTAATCTTGCTTTGTTTTGCAATACCCCTTATATGAAATAATTCAATCCTCTTACTTTCAACATGTACTTCATTACACTTTGATGAAGAAGCATAGGAAATAGTACTGAAAAAAGGAATATTACCTTTGATACCCACAACTGAGATCTTGGTTTCATCATCAGAACTAGATCCGAGATTCTACATGATAGTTGCAGTCTTCTGGTTACCCTTTCAATCCTTGAACCACTTTGGCTTCTGATCAGGATGTAGTTTCCAACATATTGCATCTTCATGCCCTTTCTTTTTGTAATGTGAGCAATAAGGTTTCTTTTCCTCTTTCTTTATAGTAGTTGTTCGATGTGATTTCTCTTTCCCTTTCTTGCTTCCTTTGTACTTACTTGAGTCCATCAACAAATTTTCATGGCTATTCCTTGAGCTTGTTTCCAAATGGATAGTTTGTACACTAACTTCATCAATGTTAGTTGGATTAAACATAATTATGGTATGTTTCAAACTCTCATGTAATCCACCTATGTACTTTAACAAATTTTCTTGTGTGTACAATGGAATGCCCAAAATTAAAGCTCTCTTCCTAAAATCTTGTGTATATTCTTGCACACTTTTTCCTTTCTCTTGTCTTAATGATTACCAGTTCATTACTGCTTTTTTCATATTCCCCAATGGATAAAACTATTTCTTAAGTGCAGCTATAAAATCAAACCAAGAAGAAATAGTTTTTCCATAATGAATTAGATCCTCCTATGTTCTACTCTCCCACCAAATTAAAGTTGTGCCTCCCAGGCAAAGAGTGGCTAATTGGATTTTTTTGAGAATCCTCAATAAAATTCTAAAATCTACAATAAACTTCAATTTGTTTAATCCAATTATCAAGTTTATTTTCATTTATTTTTTCAAATTATAGATTGGAAAATCAAATTTAATATCCAATTTTAACAAAGGTGTATTAGTTTCCATAGGTTGTTTCTTTTTGGAAAATGAAGTAGATAAAGAAGATGAAGAGGATGAGGAAGATGAAGAGGATGGGGATGGAGGTTCAAGAGGGTCACCATCAACTCCTACTCCTTTACCTTTGTCTTCTTTCAATGAG
>VDFB02072224.1:0-69622 GCA_007258455.2 Sequoia sempervirens
AAAGGCACCTTGCATTTAAACAAAAGAGCCAAACCAATGACAACCTTCATTGCCTCAAGAACAAGCAACCATCATATTGTATTATATATTAAGAATGGACAATATCTAATAATATCCCAAATTTTAGATTTCTATTTAATTTGAGCTCCATCCTTCATATATTCCACACGATTCCACCTTCATTCTCATGATGGAAGTTAAATGCAAATGAATGACTTTGAGATTATTCCCAAAAGTATATTTATTAAAAACTAGCCCATCTTATCTAAAAAAATGATGCACCATACAATTCATAACATGCCAATAATAAGTGTTGCTTATTGTGCCAATACTAACTATATAACTATTGATTGCACAAGACAATTGAGGGGGGGTGAATCAATTGTACCTTAAAAAATCAAAACCCTCACAAACATTCAAATCCTCATTAATCCAATTAACCCTTAATTTGTTAAAATGATTTATTATGAAAGTAAATAACAAAAACAAAACCAAATCAACACCATACACAAAGAAACACCAGATTTACATGGAAAACCCAAGATGGGAAAAACCACGGTGAGGATTAGCTCGCAATATAAAGTAATATCAATATCGAATACAATAGGGCTCACTGTTGGAGGGTTGACTACCCAAGAGAAAGAAAGGCTCACAACCAAAATAGAAAAAAAAGTTCTAGAGAAGAGTGTTACAAAGAGAAATCCATCTGAATGCAACAGATAAATCCACCACAACATCATCAACAACTTTACAGTCTTTCTAGAGAATTGTAGACACCTTCTACTCACTGCATTCAATAATCTAACACATGAAAGCTCACACTGCACTTCTCAAATTTGTACCCTAAAACTATGGAATTCACATCACTCACATCATACTTATCTATCTTCATAGTCCCTCGACAACTCAACATTTATTTATATCATCTTCAACCTTAAAAACATTCCTCAAGGTCGGCCATGCACCTCAACCATACAAATTCAAATTTGGTCGGCAACAAAACATTCCTACGGTGGAAAGGAATGGAGGTGGACCAAAAAACACCTTAGCTAGGACCTAAATCCACTCATACATGCCACACCACACTTCCACAAACATCGAAGCATCTTCACAATTAGTGCAAACACCAAGGTCAGTTGAACCTATGTTAACATCATTAACACTTAAGTACACACGTCCTCAAATCCAAAGATGGCTTGCGGACACCACATAACATTTTAACACAATCTAGGATATTCCACAAACACCTTGAAATCCAACAGATTCCTTTGTAATAACTTTCACTTTAAGAATGTACACACCTAGTACACTTAGACAACTTTGTCGTACACTACAACTCAAGAAACCGACTTATGAAACACCAAACCTCAAACAACTTCAATTGAAGAAAGATATAGAAGCTATCAACATACTTCTAGATCCACAAGACTTGAAACCACTCTGCAGATAAATGTAGAGAAAGAACATTTATCCCAGACACCTCTGCAATATACAGTTCACACACTGGTGAACACACCTTCCTCTGCACAATGGACTAGCACACCAAATTCTTAATGCAACACCTCTAAAAACCTCTGATCAACATATCCAAACTGCACAAGCAGATCTTCAACCTAAAATAAATACGAAGCCAAACCAGAACACTACTGCAGCACACTGTTTCATCTTTTTATTCAATTTTCTCAAAAGCACTTGGAAACCAAGCACCAGAAACACATCTTCAGTACTTACTCATCACCACCAAGCCAACTACAACATAACAACTCAACTACACATCCATAGATGTAAGCTTATCAAAGCAACACTAGAGGTTGACACCAATAGCTTACTAATGACAACATAATACAACTAATCAAAGCATCATTAGAGACAAGATCAACTCAACACCAACTACACATCCTTGCAACAAAATCCTTCTCATACAATTGACACTAATGACAACACCAAAGCTTGTTGACATCAATGAAAACACCAATTGCACATACTTGCAACAATAACTTGTTAATCATAAACTTATCTCATCAATTTCTCAACCTTGTCAACTAATATACTTTATTAAAAGACAACCGTAATGCTACACCATTCCTTTATGTGGAAGGCTTAAAATATAATTTAAATCTACATTTGGTGATTCCTTCAAAGCTATGACTCTAAGTAGCCATTATTGTTGCTTCTTGCATTCCTTCATTTGTTCAATAATAATAATAGAATGCTAATTTTTATTTTGCAATGGATAAAGTGGATTGGCTCAAAGGATTTATGTATATTTACAACCTCCTCAACATATTGGTTTAATTTTTAACTTGGGATTTTCTCCTTGGGCATAACATTAATTACAATCATGCAACCTCATTAAATTATGAAATGCTTTATCTTTTGTAACTTGATTTCTCCAAGCCTGCTATAAGGCTTTCCATTCTACCTCATTATTCTTGCAAAACCCTAGAAATAGAGAGCAACCATAAATCAATTATCCTTTCCAATTTTCATGTTGGCCCAAGATTACTTGTGCTACAACATCAAAATTGAACTTTAAGCTCCCTTCTAGATGAGGTCACCATGAGACATTTTATCATCTCTCTTCAATCTTTTTCTCATTTTTACCTCTATATTTAGAACCCCTTGATCCTTGAACAAAAATACCTAACAACCATATTATATAATATTGTATTAATATTTTGCATCAAATATTATTTTGGTTCATATGAAACTATAAATTATTTGATTAAACATGTTTAGTTTTCAATGTATGCAGTTGTACGCAAGGGGGACCACTGTGTGCAAGACCCCAAGTCACAGAGGGTCAAGACGTGAGAGGCTACCCTAACTTACCTCAGCTAAGTATAATATGAGGGAATGCGAGGCAAAAGTAATGAGGACCGTGAGGCCACTCAGTTACTCTGTAGGCCCAAAACACAAGGAGAGGCTAGGCTAGCCAGTTTCTAGGTCAAACACTACGTCTCAGAAAGCTCTCTGTCTGAGGTCAGAAGCATGATCTTTGGACATCAGCGCAGTGTGCTGGCATCTCAAAAGTACATTGTCGTTCATACGGCCAGACAACAGTGGAGATGAGGTCAAACCAGTAAAACAAGCTCACGGCCCAACAGACTAACTAAAGGGCCAAAATGATGTGATTAAATAAATGAAGTACTCTCTAATATTATAAAACAAATATGCAAGAGTGAAGAGAACAAGGAGAATCTCACCAAAGAATTTGTTCACCAGCTGACTCCCAAAGAGCACGTACTCCTACACACAACAAGAAAGGGAAAATGTTGGGTGGTTGTATAGGGGCCTACCTCAGTCATACCCTCGTTTAGGTGTTTCCACCTCCATTGATAGCCAAGGAAATGAGATAAAGGAAATAAGAAAGTAAAGAGAAAAGAAGCACTACAAAACAGTGCTATGCTACTCAACCAAGTGATAGAGGAGAGGAGAGGAAAGCTTACCACCTCCACCAAGGGCACTCAAGGTTGCTTGTGGGAGAAAATGAGAGTACTTGAGCCTCTACTGCAATGGTGTGGTCCCAAACTTTCTCTACTGAAGTGATGAAGTGTAGCTTAAGCTGCAATGGAATGCTTGAATGCTTGGAGTGAGTGAAAGTGAGCTTGAAAGTGAATGTGAGAGTGCAAGAATGGAAGCCTGAAGTGGTGAAGAGTTGGATTGAATTTTGAAGGGATGAATTTGAAGAAAGAGTGGAAGAAAGCAACCATATTCGGGTCAGTTGGTCGAAGGGGGTGTTACAACTTCACCTCCAATGAGAAGAGTAACGCCTTTGCAGGTTCAGCTGCAAGAATCTGCCAAGGACGTAAGTGCGTCGTGCAGATGTCTGCGCACCGCGCAGATGTCCCCATTAGAAATACCTCCACCGACACTCAAAACAAGTGCCAAGTGGGATGCAAGCAATGAGCTTAGGTGGAATTAAGGCTACGAACTTGGTTTTCTAAGGTGGATAAAGGAAAAAAGGGGATTTGCACATGGGGTGCAAATTCACTCTTGTACAACAGTGAACCACTTTGTATGATTTTTAGTCTTCCATTATCTACTGTCCTAATGAAAGTTGAAAGTACAAGGTGATTTTAATTCATATTACAACTTTGGATCACAATGCCTGATGGTAAGAAAATTACATTTACTAAAGTCCTTTTTAATATTTATACACTTTCAAATAACTCATATTTGTTTGTAATAAGAAATAAACTTGAACTCATTTTGTATGTATTAAGAAGTAGTATTCCTACACATACAAAATTCATTTTAAAATATTCTCATAGGTTATACAATATTACTTCATGTGTTATCTAAGACTACATAAACAAACTTTTACTATCAGTAATTAGTATTAAACTATCACAAATCAACATCCCCATACCCAATCCATTGCAAAGTGCTCAAAAAATACTTTGTGTTTCCTATTAGAAGTCCATAGTTGGACACCATAGGTACAAGATATTACCTCTTAAAGTAAGGAAAGTAAATTAACTTCCAATTATCATTTTCTACCCAAAATGACAAAATCTTGGAAAACCTTTAATACCACAACATAGTACTCAAAAAGAGATTTTCATTTACTATAAGAATGTAAAAAATTGATTCTAAAGTGAAAGTTATAGGCCCCAAAAAATCTTCACCAATAGGCAAACGAAGTAAAATATGGTGGCTCTGTGGTGGTGGGTTGGAAGAACACTAGCGGTTTGCCAATGGTAGCTAGGTGGTGCCAATTGCAAGGTACATTTGGGGGCTCACTCCTGAACACGACCGAGGGCTAAGCCTAGCTTGTAGTGGCCATCAATCCTCTAAGTGACTAGGGATTGGTGCCATAACCACTCAATGAGTTTTTCTTTTTAATATAAATTTGTAGACCTTTTTATTGGGATTTTTTAAAAATATTTTTTTTTAGCTCTAGATAGGCGTAGTGCCTATTTTTCCATATAGTATAGGTTTTGTATGATTGTATAGAATTTAAATATGACTATATAAAAATATTCTTCCGAGATTCCTTCATGGCCCTTAAAATGGCCTTTTTTTGTCAATAAACCCTATAGTATTTTATATTAAAATATAAGTTTTAAGGCCTTTAAGACTTAATGACGAGGTTTATTTTTGTCTAGAATGTCTCTAGCAAAACCTCAGCCCCAAAACCCTAAAAAAAAGAGCTCAAGCAAAAAAATGACTTACCAAAGCTCCATGAAGCCCTAGATCTACAACAACCCAAGTCCACAAACGCGCTTATGACCATTAAATGCATTCATTTTATTCCTACAAAGCCATGAATTCAACTAAGCACAAAAATCTATTCCTTCCAAGGGTTAACAACACTCGAGAGATATCCTCCCACGACCTAAAAACTAGGATTTGGTACCAAATGAAAGGAAATTTACAACCATATAGAACTATTTTCATATAACCCCATGAGAGAAAAATATGCAAACAAGTATTTAGAATCCACAATGCAAAAGAATAAATAAACAAACCATCAAGATGACACAATATGTACCTTATAAAAATAGTCATGAGGAAAAAATTTAGTCTCCAAAAGCACTCACACACTCAAAACATTATTCAACAATGAACATTACAATACACTTACAAAGTCTCTATGAATATTTGTAAAATATCAAGCTCCCTACTTGCACTCCATGTGAACAAGCAAATGAGGATCATGTAACCACAAATCTCAATCCATGTTTCCTCTTCTCACATATGGAATATATAAGAGATGCTCGATCTAGCTAAGTAGTCAACCTCAATAACTACTCATGTGCTTGCTTTTATAGAAATAAGTTTGCACAAAACCACCAAGTGGCATTTCATAAACCATGTGTATAATAACACTAGCTTATAAAACTATGTCCCTCTCATTTACTTTTTGGTACTAAGTTTTTTGAATATTAAATATTTTTCCAATATGCAAACCCACATTAAATATTTATCCCAATGTTACATACAAAATACCAAGTGGCCCCAAGAATTTCTTACCCATGTGATGCACGCATTGCTAGATCCCCTAGGTGTACCACAAATAATATTAAACACTTTTTTTTAAAATTCATAATAGTATGTATTTTATTAATATATCAAAAAAAGGATTATAGTGACCGCCATGAAAGTTAACTAGAGCACCATACGTGACAAATTGTTTGACAACCCACCCCAAACTAACATAGACCACGTAGGGTCAAAGTACAAAAGGAAAAACAGTTGTGAAATGAAATAAAAAACCACCATCAACCACCTACCAACCCACTGTAGATAACTGTATGAGTTGTGAAAAAACAAAAACACTAGACAAAGGACTGACACCAACTAACCTAGGAAACCATTAACAACAACAAACACATGAAAGTCCAACACCACACAACGATCGAAGGAGTGCTCGATGTTGAACGCCTTCAAAAGGTAGCTTGCCCCCACAACTGTAACTTGCTTGTGCTCCACCAGAGTCATCCCCTTCAAGTCTAGGAGAAAGGGGTAGTATTTCACCACCTCGCCTGGTTTGAAGGTGGGAAAGTCGCATGGTCGCGACACACCTGAACTAGAAATGGTGATAGTAAGAACCTCCTCCAAGCCAACCAAACAGTTTGCAATGAATAAACGCTACATCAGGGCCTCTGCATCTTTCTTGGACATCCTTATCTCCAAAAGAACAACTAAAAACCTTGAAGTGATGTGGGTCCCAACTCGCTTAGTTTTGCCATAGTTGATAAAACTAGTACCCAACACCATGTTTACCGTGGCCAAGATGGAGTCGCATTTCTTCAAAATCCTCTTGAGCTTTTGCTCAGTGACCTCCCCGGGAAAAGCCATTACCCTAACCGAGCTATCTAGGGAAATGGGGGTATCAACACCAATGTTGGTTAATGTCTCTATAGACATTTTAACCACAAATTTAGACTGGGTTCACCCATTGTAGACAACAATGAACTCACCAACGCCACACATTGAACAAGATGCACAACCCAAATATGAAGAATAGACACATGCCAAGCGAAATATAGAAAGCCAATGGAGGTAGAGCTCACATCAAAAATAATGAGATTGTCAGGTATTAAACCCAGTCGTGCCAAGAGCCACCTCGCCAACTCATGAACACCTCTAAGTAGCACGAACTTGTCCTATCTCTGAATCCCACAGACGAACTTCAGGTGATGGCACGAACATCCATAGTGGGCTTTGTAAAATGCCTTAAGTTTCCATTATTACACTAACAAAGAGGATAGGGAAACCGTGATATAGTCCATCTCACCAAATTGCTACAACTTTGTACCAACGAGCCCGTCGTCCACCATGTCACCAAGCCAAACAATTATGCATCCATATGACCACCACATCACCCTTTGTGGCTTTACCCCATAGTAGTTGGCACCGTCCTTCGACCCCACCACACAAAGAGTGTGGATGGGGCACCCACCTTGCCATAAACACTTATTATTATTAATTTAGATATCTTTAAGTTTATTTCATTTCATTATTTAACACTTATTATTATTAATTGTTTGACACATACTCTTAACATTTTACAATATGTATAGTTTTCTATTGACATGATCCTTGAACCTCCTTTTAAGTGCAAGTGCTAATTAAATTAAATAATTTTTAAAAACTTGAAAAAGTAAAACGTTAACTTAACTAGGATTCCGCTGATCACAACCATGATTCTGACCAAGTTCAGAAAATTAGTAGAATTTAAGCAAACGAAGAGGATGGAACAAGAGTAGGTTATATCAACCTACCAAAGCATTGGACCCCTTCCTAACCGTGGCGAAATATCCGCAAAACATGTGATAGAAATCATTTTTTTAATTGGAAATTAGCAATAAGAAATTTGACATCAAAGATCAGCATCAAAGCCGAAGCAGAACAGCACTAATATGTGATAGAAATCATTCGGTATGTCGTTTTAAACGATGTAGGTAACGCATTCCGTGTTTCACGTTGTAAACAGTGTGTATGAATGAGAGAGGTCCCCCGCAGATAAGGTCTGCGGTACATTCATTTGATTTCAGCTACCAACGGTCACACCTTTATATAACAAACCCCTTCAAATTGGGGTTTCGGTGCACCGCTTCATTCATTCCCATTTTTTCTGTATCGAGGCCCAGACAAATCAGAATTATGGCGAAATACCTGGAAATGTTAGATCTGGGCGTGAGGATCGCTGTACGCTTCCATTCTCATTGTCCGCAGACTGCTCGACTGTATTATCATCCTCCCAATCACAATTCCAATCCCAAAAATGAGATATCGTCTGCTGACAGAGACGGCAACAGCTCAACAGCAGCCGCAGAGACATTTGAGATGCTCTACTCTAAGGAAGGGAATTCATTCCATTCTATTTGTGATGCTTCGCATGACTTCATATAATTTAGTTTGATCAGAGGGCAGGGCACGGGAACCGTCCCTGAAGCCCTAATTCATTGGTATTTCGTCACTGTAGAAATTTAACTCTCTTATATGGTGTGCCTTCTTTATAAGCTTTCTATTTTCTAATCTTGAGTTTGTTGCAAGTGTGTATTAGTATATAGCCTCTAAAGCTGCGGAAACCTGGTGATGAATTCTTCACTCTCAATTGGGGCTGAACTTGAGGTCTTATGGCTGTATTTATGCATTCTCTTATAAAATACAATGAAATTTTATAAAAAGACTGTATCCCAAGAAAATTGTGCTTTTGACTGTAGAAATTCTTAAAAGGAATATAGTTCTATATATATTTAGGGTATAATTAATTTATTTAGTTTTTAATGTATAAATTTAATAAAAGAAATATAAGGGAAAACATAAAAATATAAGGGTTTTTATTATGAAGAAGTCAAAGAAGTGATTTTTTTATCTATTATTTCTAATGACAAATACAATTGATCAAAAGTGTTAGTTTAATGATCAGAGGTAATGCACAAAAAATTAATTTAAAATCAGACATAATAACACAACAGAAAATTAATTTAAAATGAGACATAATAACACAATAGATACCCTGGCAAAACCCTCCTCTTGAGGGAGAAAAACCCAACAACAAATATATATCTTATATATATAAATAATGGCGACAAGTCTCTTTACAATGAGGCCACACACAAGGCCAATAATCAACACCAACAATGGCTGTTAAACAAACTAATAGTCTGCCCTTCAATCTGCACTTTCAAATGGACTCACAATTTGCCTTCGAAGGAATTTGCACTAGATAGAAAGATCTGCACTTGAGAAGAAGGAGATCAAACTTGACTTGATGATTGGATGAAGGAAAGTGACCTTCTATATATACAATGCTCTAGATAGGTTGCACCTTTACAAATGACTAGGCTAGCCATCAAGAAATAACTACAAATAATAATAATTAAATTACAATGAAGGTCGGCCAAGGAAGAATTATACAAGGAAGGTCGACCAAAGTAAAGTTTCCATTAACACATATAAATAAATTATATCTTCATTCAAGGCTGGAAGAATTGAGCCCGAAGCTACTAAACTTCAACACTCCCTCTTAGCTAGGGAGAAATACTTCCAGCTGCAAAAGACATATCACCTCATCGCGATGTCTACCACAATGGCTACAACCATATGTGGAGAAGAAGGATATCACCTCATTGTGATATTAGATATCACCTCAACATGATATCAACCATAATGGCTACAACCATATATGGTATGTACAAGTGTTCATCACTCGCATGATGTTGTCACCTCAACATGACTTTCACCATGGCTCTCCCAGAGGGTGAAAACACAAGTACAAGAGAATCATCATAGACTCTCTCACATGATGCTATCATGGAGTCACACACATGACATCCACCATGGCTCTCCTAGAGGGTGTAATCAAGGGATTTCACCTCGAAATTCTCTTATAGAGAAGAACTCATTAACAAGGGATTTCACCTCAAACTTCTCTCACATAGATTAACTCATTAACAAGGGATTTCACCTCGAACTTCTTTCACAGAGAAGAACTCATTAAAGAGGATCACTGATACTAAGGCTCCTTCTCAGTTAGGGCTGTATTCTCCACCATACCAAGCTTATCTCGAAAGTGCACAAGATTTATCCTGGAGAGAGGCTTGGTGAGAATGTTTGTCGTCTACTCATCAATGTTGATATACCTCAACTATATAGCTTTTCTCAATACCATATCTTTGATATACGTATTTGATCTCCACATGCTTAGTTCTGTCATGGAACACAAGATTGACAGAAAGATTCACACAACTTTGGTTATCACAATGAATGATAGTAGGCTCCATTGATTGTTCAAACAATCCTGCAAGAAGCTTACAAAGCCACACTGCTCCCGAGTTGCCACACAAGTTGCAATATACTTTGCCTCTGCTATACTCAATGCTACAGATGACTTCTTCTTGCTGTACTAGGATATCATCACAAACCCCAAATTGAGACAACATCCAGAGGTGCTCTTTCGATCAGTGACACACCTTGCCCAATTAGAATTAGTATAACCATGCAACTTCAAAATCCACACCTGAAGAATACCTTAGCCCATATCCAACTGTGCCATGCAAGTATCTCAAGATAAGCTTCACTGCAACTAGATGAATTTGCCTACAATTTAGTCTAGTATTAACTAGATACATCAAGGATCCAATCAACTATCTGTACATAGTAGGATCCACCAAATCTGAACTAGCTGCAGCCTCCTTAAGCTTCTGAAAAAAATTTATTTCATAAATCAACATAAAGAACCAAGATCAACTAGATTACCATCTTCTTCAGGTTCAGTAGGTTCCCTCTGAATCTTTAAGTACTTGCATCAACGTTCTGACCTCATCGTCCAAGATTGCCTGCAACACTTGCCTTAGATACATGTTTTCTAGTGCACACCTCTGGTACTGTAGAGAGTTTAGGGTAGACCTCCTCGACCTTATTCCAGATCACTCTATTCTGAATAGGTTTGCGGAGCTACCAATATCAAATACAGATGACTGTCTTGTGCAATTATGATCTCAGCAGTTGAAGAGGTCTTTCAAGGATTTAACACTTGGCCTTGCAACATTGCAACCTTCACTTCTTCTTAGTGAGTCACAAAACTCCCTCTTGATCCCTGCTTCAGAGATTGCAAAGAAGACTTCTGGAAGTGAACTCCCTCTAGCCACCAACTCAGTCCCATGGCTGCAAGTTGTGACTTCATGCTTGATCATTTCTTTGGTTGGCATGACTTCCTCACAAGATGCCTCAAGTAATCTCTCATCACCTTCTTGCTCCTAGAATTGTCTTGAAAGCATTTTGGAGAGAGATTACTAATAGTTTACAACTATCCAAAGAAATATCAAGGCTAGAATCATACAAGGTTTACTATTCCAAGTTATAGCATGAATACATAAGAATTTATGAAAAATGTTAAAACATAAACAAATAAATCAACCTAAAGAGAAATATATCAAACGATCGGAATGAAGGGATAAAGAAACTTATCTTTATTGATATAACCCTTTCTTCCATCTTTTACTCCTCTTGAGAGTGTTAAACTCAACACAATAAAAGATAATCTGCACAACTATAGATTTCTTGAATGCATTATGCAGTTAGCATGTAGAACCAACTCTCTCCAAGAGTTAAAGGCTCTATCACAGTTCATGCATTAGAGAATGATATCGATGTGACCAACTAATCATCATCGAAATTGCAATTCTCTTTTTATTATAGAGTCACACTCTGAAATCTTCACAACCAACATGAAATAACTTGCAATAAATGAAATCTTCAAAGGATCTTATGCTAGTGAACACAATTCAAGAGAAACCACTATCTCTCTTTACTAATTACAAGATCCAACTAAATGATATAACTCATCAAACAAAGAATACTTATCTCTTTAAATATTTTGATGGATGTAAATACTAGACGCAGTAAGATACACTGCTCTTGCGTATAGATTAGTACACAACCTTCACGCTTTGAACACAGGCCCATGGCTTAGAATAGAAATTCCCTAGAATCCTTATGAGGAGAGATCTCATCCACATCCACATCCGCAAATGAAGCATGTTGATTAGGCCTGGTGGGGAAATCCTTTGCATAGTGACCAAACATGTCACAACGAAAACATTGGACTTTGGAGAGGTCCCACTTCTTCTTGAATGTGGGAGCACCATCAACTCCTTTATCTCTATTCCGCTTGAAATATCCTTTCTTTCCACCTTTCTCTTTCTTCTTCAAGGATTGAGTGGAAAGAACATGAATGTTTTCATTTGTAGAGCTTTGACCAATACCTCTCGCAGCCAACCTAGACTCTTCTTGAATACAATCTGCCCTCAAATGATCAAACTTGGGAAGTTTCAATCTTGCACTGATTCCTTGAATGTAAGACTCCCAAGATGAAGGAAGACCATTAAGGGAAAGCATGGTCAAATCCTTGACATCAACAAAATGACCAGTATAAGAGAGTTGATCTCTCAATTCAAAAATCTTCATTAAGCAATGACAGATTCTCCTTTCACCATCTTCACATGATGAAGTTGTTGCTTCAATGCAAGTGCACGACTTGTGTTGTTGATCTCATACATCTCCTCCAAATATTTAAACATCTCCCTTGTCATCTTCATCTTAGAGATGATGGGAACAATATGATCCTTCACGGAATCAACTAACATCTTCTTCGCCTTGATATCTTTCTTCTTCCACTGTACCTTCTCTTCTTCATCAGTAGGTTTAGGGACTTTGCTCTCCACAAACTTGACCAATTCACTATCTTCCAAGGTGAGCATAATTTTGAATCTCCAAGATGTGAAATTAGATGCTCCCTCAAGTCTATCCTCAAGCTTAAGACCAATCACCATCTTGATGAAGAGATAGAAGTAAACAACAATGAGAAAGAGAGTAAAGAGTATCGTTGTAATAACAATTTGATCAAGATCTTCTTCAAACCCGCTCTGATACCATGTTAGTTTTATGATCAGATGTAATGCACAAAAAAATAATTTAAAATTAGACACAATAACACAACAGATACCCTGGGAAAACCCTCCTCTTGAGGGAGAAAAACCCAACAACAAATATATCTCTTATATATATAAGTAATGGCAACAAGTCTCTTTACAACGAGGCCACACACAAGGCCAATAATCAACACCAACAATGGCTGTAATACAAACTAATAGTCAGCCCTTCAATCTGCACTTGAATGGACTCACAATCTTAGTTAGAAGGAATTCACACTAGATAGAAGGATCTGCACTTGATATAATTCACACTTGAGAAGAAGGAGATCAAACTTGGCTTGATGATTGAATGAAGGAAAGTGACCTTCTATATATACAATGCTAGATAGGTTGCACCTTTACAAATGACTAGGTCAACCATCAATAAATAACTACAAATAATAATAATTAAATTACAATGAAGGTTGGCCAAGGAAGAATACACAAGGAAGGTCGGCCAAAGTAAAGTTTCCATTAACATATATAAATAAATTATATCTTCATTCGAGGTTGGAAGAATTGAGCCTGAAGCTGCTAAACTTCAATAAGAAGGAAAATGTTCACTCCATAAGATCGCTCACAAGCTCTCACTTCTCATTGATTTCATTCAACCCCATTCCATTTCATTGAATAAGTGCTTCTTGCCTTAGGAAATGAAGAAAGAGAGCGACTTTTCATCTTCTCTCCATGAAAAAGATAAAGTGGAGTGTTTATTTCTCTTCAATTCTCTTCATTTCCTTCATCTTATGGAAACCATTACTTTTGTATATAGACTTGAAAAGAGGTGTCCCTTTTCTTTTAAATTACATCTTTTAAAAATGAATCTAAATATGTAAAAATATTCAGCACCAAAGAATAATTTCTAAACTTTTAATATAAGTGTCCTTTGAGTTGTGGTCACCTTTTCATGGAGTTATGAATCGATTCTAAATCCATTTTCAAATCACACCTCCCCAATATAAGGGTTTTTAGTCACCAAAAGTAACAAAGCCTCAAAATTTGAGTGAAGACCCCTCAATGGGTGACATTGTTTCCACTTCACTTTGTACACTCTAACCAAGACCTTGAAAATCTATCTCCAACTATCTAAATGATGTGATACTACCATAAAGTTTGAACATGAAGGAACTTAATCAAAAAAATTTATTGCCAACCTCCACGAGAATGAATGTAGTGCTTCCACTCAATGCCTCCCTATTACTCATGTACACTAGAATATTAGTCTATATACCACTCACTCAATGCATGCAAGTCCTAGTACCCTCAAATAGACCCATTTATCATTACTATAACTTTAACAAGACATTCATGTTCACACATGCATACATAAGGTAATAAAGTATTATATACCAAAACAAGTAGAACTTGGTAGAACTTGGTTATATTATTTTTGTGTTAAAAAAGTATTACAATCAAGGGATTTATATAGATTTTTTCCTAGCATCAACTCAAACTATATTTGGGTTGCTTTAAATCTAACATAGGTTTCTTCTATCGTTAAAACTCATGCATAAGCTTGTAGGTTCACAATTAAATTCTTTTTCAAATATATACTAATTATACTTGGCATGAAATATAAATCATTCCAAAATTAGCTCCAAAATCTCTTGGTGTGATCTTATTTTTTGTCCTTAGAATACTCAAAATATACACAAAGAATAAACTAACTCCCTACAACAAGGAAGTGGGAAACCATAAGTTGTTGTGTTGAGAATCCATGCAACCAAAATTCATTGTCATCATGCTCATGCACTTGTTACTATGTGTTAGAGATCTTGCATGACTTTTGCAATGAGAGCACACACATCCTCCTCATGCTTTGTCTTGGATAGATGGTTATCTAAGCTCTCGTGTCTATCATAAATCCAGTGATGTCATATACATGGTGCGAGCTAAGACCTCCCCCTTGCATGCATGATATTGCCATTGAATTTTGAACTCAACTTACTAATAAGAGTTTCTTGAGATCACCTAGATTATGCCACACCTTGAGTTGGCCTACCAATGTAGATTTTCCTTCTCGTTAAGGTGACCCATATTAGAATATAATGCAAACATTGAATCTTGCTCAATGACCTACATAGTTTCAACAATAGGATCTTCATCCTAGTCAACACCTACATTTCACTCTAAAAATTACAACTCCATGACAACATTACCACATGGTTAGATCTATCATCAACAATTGTAAGTGGCTACATGATAGTTACAACAAAATATTAATCAACTTGTCTCAATGAACACCTCATATTCCACTTTCTCTTTGCATATAAAAATGTACATAATCATTATTAGTTGTTAGATAGTGAAGATAGACTTCATACATAAATTATTCACATATTTGTACATAAATAAGCATAATACAAATTTGTTGTTACAATTCTAAAATGATTGTCAATCTTCATCTCTATTTTTTTTGTTTAATATTCTTTTGAATATCTCAAATCCTATAGCATATACATAAAAATTTCAGGCTTGTAATGTAATTGAATCTCTTTGATTAGATTGTCCCTTAGATTTTTCCTCTAAACTTTATATCATTGATAACATAACAATATTCTTTTCATCATTTTTATTTATATAATTACTAATACAAAATATAAATTTTACAAAAAAATTAAAACTCATAACCCATAACCCTTTACCATTCCTTCATGACCTCAAATGAGAGTCAAATCCTCATGCCATTGTAAGACAAGAACTTGACCAAATAATTGATCTATTGGAATAATTAACTCTAAAAAGTAGGAAGGGAAATATCATGGTTATATTTAGTGGAAATATCTTATTTTAACCGTCATGAAATGCAACAAAATAATAATTAATTTATAATTGAGTGTAAATCATGGTTATTGATCGTTATGTAAGTAAAATTGATGACACAAATTCTCTCTCCAATGACTCTCTTCCTCCCTCTTTTTCTTCCTTCTTTTGATGTGTTACCAACTTTTAGAGAGGAAATTCATTGTATGCTTACTAGGTATAGTGCTTCACATGACATCACACAATTTATTTTTGTAAGGGGAGGAGCACATGAAACGTCACTCGAGCTCCACCTAATTCATCTTTGTATAAATAACCTAACCTCATATTTATCCCTCAAATATAATGTTGTTTTATGGTGGGTCTTTTATAAGCTTTTTATATCCTATCTTGAGTGAATTGCATCAATTTTCCAGTGGCAATTCTCCTTACAATTTGCACTCTCTATGACATGTCAAAACACACCAATAATACATATTATATCAAATGTACTATTGAAAATTTGAAAACAACTTTTGCATCTTACATAAGCACGAAGAATATTTGGAGGTGAAGCATCATATATGTTTGGGGTTTCCCTTTGCAATGTCCAAAGAGCTCATAGCCCACGCCACAAAGTTGAAAATGTAGGAGTTGCTGATTCAACCCACAAAACCCAAAAATCACCTACAAGCAATAACCTATCACAATTGAAAAGATCAAAAAGCTTGATTGTGATCAATAAGCTTGAGAATTATATTGATATAAAATTACCTGGATGAAAATTACAATGAAAATCAATCCTTATGAAAAGGAGATAGAAACCCTAGATCTAAACCCTAGGTGAGGATTAAATTAGCCTATGACAAGTGTTGCCATCCTATGCAATGAGACAACATGTGCTTTTATTAGCCACTATAAAAATTAAATATGCAACTCCTAAGTTTAGCTTAAGTGAATATTAAAGTAAATGGTGATCTAATTAATTAATCATGATTAATTAATTAATTAGATGATTAACATGTTACTCCAACACCCCACCTTAAGATGAACCTAGGGAGTAGCCAAAAACTAATAAAGGATGTATGAATGTATGAAAGCATAAATGGGTTTGGGCTACTATGCCACATTAGGTACCCAAGTACATATGCAATGTAAAATAAATATCTTATAAACAGGAAAAAGGAGAAAAACCTAGTGGGAGAAACTCCTCCCCAAAAAGAGAGAAAAAATACAATCAAGTGATGAATGATGGAGGAGGACTTCATGATACCCCCCAAGTACACCATCCATCACATAGATACATTACAAATGACCCTGATAAGAGGGAAATATAGACCACATAGCCTTGACATAATGAAGTAGTTCCAAAACCATTGAAGAAACCTCATATCCTAGAAGAAGAAAGAGGGAAGAAGCCTCAAGAATGAAATATCTGAAGGTGTATCAATTGTATCCCAAGAGGTTTCCACAAAATTAGGTGTGACCCCAATCAAGGAAGAAGGAAAAGTATGTGAAGACTCAAGAGAAACCTCTAAAGATGAATGATCAAGGAGGAGTGAAACCTCCTCAAACATGTTCTCCAAATCTGTAGAAGAGGAATGAAAAAAAAATCTGATATACCTGTCATGAAACCATCTTGCAAATGCAAATCTGGAAAATAATGAATATCCTGCTACATTGAATCATAAGAAGCCATATCTGTAGTGACACAAGCATCATCAACTACGAAAGTAGATGGAGGAGATGAAATGCATGGCTCAAGAACTAGATCAGATGTGAGAACACCCAAGCTCAAGAAGCCAAATGTTTCCTCTGAATTAAAATTCACACTAGAAGTGCGATAAAAAACTAAAGGAATAAATTCACCATTAGAAGCAAAATCTGCAAAGGAATACAATTGAGAAGAATGATCAACCATCCACGTAGCAATAATCTCTCAATTCTCCAAATCTTTAATGATAACTAGATTAGGAGTGAACTCCATAGTCCTCCCATCTCCACCATGTGTAATTTGATATATGGAAAAAAAGGTTGTTCATCAAATGAGGAACACATAAAACATCTTGAAAAGTGTTTTCCCCAAAACTAATAGACCCCTTCCCATTGACACTCATGTATGTATTGTTTCCCATCAAAATAGGAGACATAGTACAAGGCTCAAAAGAAGAGAATATAGACTGGGAATATGCCATGTGATGAGATCCTTTTGAATCTAGAAGCCATCTCACTGATCCATGACCTAAAAAATAAAAAGGAGCACGTCCTTTCATTTTTGATGTAGTAACCAAACCAACATAATTGTTGTCCTTTTAGACAGTTTTGAAGAAGGAGAAGGAGAAGGTGATTCAAAAATTCTAGAAGGAAAATCAACCTTATTTTGTTTGAGATGTTTCAACTCATCAATATCCTTCTTATAACAATAGTGTTCTTCATATCCTTCCTTCTTGCAATATGCACAAGTAGGCCTCTCCTTCCTATATTTTCTCCCCTTAGAAGAGGATGCAAAATCTATGAAATCATGTGATTTAGATTCCTTGGTTTGATCCTATGATTTATGTTTTTTTTTTCTTTCCTTTTCCATTTGAAGCCTTCTGATGTTTGGTACCTTGTGATGCAATAAGTGTCTGTGATGTGGAAGACTTCAACTTGCCCATGTGAACTAATTTAGCCTGTTCCTTAGTGAGAGATGAAGCGAAGTCATCAAGAGAAGGCATAGTGAATTTGTTACCAAGAGCATCCTTAGTGGCAGAAATGGTAGATACAAAAAATAAATAATTTGGTCCAAGCTTAGAAATAATGGAAAGTGTTTTGAGAGTTCTCTTTCTGAATACTACACCGAGTCAACTACAATCTAAGAGATTTGAGTTTCGTGAAGAATTCCTAGATGTTTTTAAAATCTATAGGATTTAAGCCAATAAGCTCATTTTCCAACTGAGATCCTCTCATATTATCTTGCTTCCCAAACAAAGACTCTAATTGAGTCCAGATCTGATTGGGTGTGGTGCAAGATTCAACATGAAAAAGAATATTAGGATACATATACATGCATAATGTCCCAAAAGCCTCATAAAACATGTTAAACCACTTTCTCTTCTCAACAACACCTATAGGTTCAATTTTTGTACCTATGGTCACTCTGTACAACCCTTGTTTCTTCAAATGAATCTCCATTTGTTCTTTCCAACCATAATATTCAAATGGAGCAAGGGAAGCAATATGATTTGGATCTATTATGATTTGATATAAAAATACATAAATGAAATGATGCAACAGTATAGGCCCTCAATGTAAAAAAAATTCACTTTGATCCCCAAAAAATGCCTAATTTGCATGTTTTCCAAGAAAATAGCCAAAAAAGGAAAAATTGAGATCTAATGAAAATAATAGGCACCTAGTAATTTTTTTTATAAAAATAGTTCTGAGATCTCCCCTTCTTCCTATTCTAATCCTAGGCACATAATAAAACTAAATCTCCCCTTCTTCCTATTCTAATCCCTCAAACACTCAAGCCTATAATTATGTTAGGAAAATTGGAGCTCCTACTACATTTGTTAGGAAAATTATACAGGTTGATCAAACCATTTCCTACACAAACTCATGAGAGAAAATAATGCATAAAAGCTTACATAATAACCATAAAATAAAAATAAAATACATACCATAAGATAACAGAAGATATACCTTGGGAAAACCATCAAGAGGGAAAAACAAAACCTCCAAAAATACCCACACTCAATGTATTATTTAGTAATAAAAACATTAACATACACTTACAAAGTCTCCATGAATACTTTTGAAACATCAAGCTCTTGCAATGCATCCCCCATGTGCCCAAACATGTATCGATACATCCCATGCTATGCTTCACATATCCACTCTTCAAAAGAAAGATAAATACAATGAAAACCTATCCAAACAACCAAATAGCCAACCTCAACCACTAAACATGTGCTTTCTTTTATAGAATCAAGCTCACATAAAACAACCAAGTGGTAAGGTAAAACCATATGCCTCAAAATCATGATTACATAAAACCATTGACCCCTTCATTTACTTTTTGGTACTAATTTTCCCAGTATTAAATATTTTTCCCATGTGCAACTCACACATAAAATATCTACCCAATGTCACATTATTATTTACAAGTTGCTCAAAATAAATATTTAATGTGGCTAAACATATATCCTAAAGATACACGACAAATAAATATTTATTTTACATAATTAAATTATTTCTTTATTGTGCAAGGTGTACAACAACCTATTCCTTATAGCATCAAGGAATTTATTATTCCCTTTCTAGACATCAAGTGGCTAAAACCCCTATCAATGGTCTTTCCTAAGAATCCTCAACCTTAGGTTTACCCTAGGCCTTGTATAAATGTTGCTATCCCTAAGGCCAATTCTCCTACTAGACAAACACACTTTCCTTCACTTGAAGACAACCCTTCATCATGTGATGATGATCCCTGCCCCTTGTTCCTAGACCCTATTAAATCTTTGGATCCTACAAGGGCACATCATTCAGTCAAGGAAGCTCCTTCCAAGTCTACAACTATGATCATAGTTTTCAAATACTCCCCTATTGCTAACAGTCCTAAGGAGCCCACCCATATGGAGAAAGGAAATAAGTTACTTGAGGACCCCTAAATCTGTTGGAAATATGTGCCTTGGAGAAATCATCACAGGCTGAAACCTCTACTGGAGCCAAGTCAATGTGACAACTCTTATGTCTGGCCGACTAGCAGTTTGGAACATCATGTTTTGATCAGGTCACTGTGACCTTGTAGGAGTCTCGCCGAATGGTTACATTTTGGAGTCTATCGCTGTGACCTCTTATCGTGTGGAGATCTCTGGCTAACATGCCATTCAATCGTATGTCAGGATAACCTATGGTGGCTCAGTGAGAAGTCTTATCAATTAATATGTCTTGCCGACAGTATGTTATATCTCGTGGTTTTCGGCGTATCCTATATTCTATCGGTAAGAAGTCTTACCGATGTGCGAATATCTTGCCGAACAGTTTTGCATTAAAGTCATCGAGATAACTAAAGGAGCTCGATGTGATGTCTTAGCGAAAGGCATTTGTCTTTCCGATAGTAATGTCATCGGTGTAACATATGTGTTCGATAAGAACTCTCGGCAAAGGTGTTAAGTTTTGCCGACTATTCTTTGGAGCTCGGTATAATGTGTGACTTCACCCTTGATGACTTAGCGTGAGGTCCTAGCGAAGAACGATACTCTTGCCGAATGGTAAACTCACATCTATGAGACTTTTTGGATCTCGCTATGATCTCCTGGCGAAAGCGATAGGTCTCGCCGACTGTTTGGTGCTTCAGTGTAACACATGAAAGCTCGTTGAGATGTCTTGGCGAGAGCGATAGTCTTGCCGAAAGGAAAAATGAAGCCGATACAAGTTGTAAGCTCAGTGAAACATATTGGCAATAATGATAACTCTTGGCGACATCGATACGAAGCTTTTGGGCATTGGGGAGACACTATTAGTGTCTCACCGAGATGCCAACAAAGCTTGAAACTCTGTTGACTGTTTGACTGTCCTATGTGGAGTCTCATGGACCAATAGGAGAAGCCAAATCTGAACAGTTGGAAGATTGTTCGTTGTGATGGTTCTGTGAGGAAGCTCGACGGACATGGATTGACATGGTTATACTCTATGATTGCAGATTGTGATCGTTTGGTTGAATCGGTGGATTACTGGGTGGTTGTATGATCAGTAAATGTTTTCTAATCTGTAAAGACTGTAACTTGAAGGTTCTTGTACAAGATTGTTCATGGTGAATGCTGTTGTAAACAAACATAAAAAAGATAAGTGTGAAACTTGTATGTAATTATTTGTTACTGTAATACAAAGTGACTTCTCTTGGTGTGGTGGGTTTTGCTTCTGTAAGGGTTTTCCCATGTATATCTGGTGTTCATGTGTGATTGTCTATTACTATGTTTCAGAAATCTCTTTCATGTGCATCTTAATTGGACTGTAATTGAATAATAAAAGTGTATTTACATTCTTCCCTAAGGTTTTTGACATTAGGAGAATTGTTTCTGCATCCGATTTCCCTTACAAGTGGTATTAGAGCTTGGCCAGTTGTGTTATCCTTGTGGGTACGTTGGGTTTTTTGTGTCAATTCTGTTCAGTGGGAGTCCTATAGAAGTTTGTCAATTTCTAATTACAGATTAAGATGGCTAGTACATATGGAAAGATTGAAATAGAGAAATTCAATGGCAGTAACTTTGAGTTGTGGAAACTCAAGATGGAGGATCTTCTAGTTGATCGTGATCTGTGGCTTACAGTGTCTGGAACTAAACCTACAGGCATGAAGCAAGAAGATTGGGACCTTACAGATAGGAAGTCTAAGGGACTGATAAGGCTCTGTTTGGCAGACTCTGTTCTTCTCAATGTGCATGAAGAGAAGACTACCTCTTCCTTGTGGAAGAGACCAACATCTATTTATCAAGGGAAGTCTTTGGTGAATAAATTGTTCCTGAGGAAGAAGTTGTACTCTTTGAGAATGCAGGAAGGAGGGTCTGTTGCTGATCATTTGAACGCATTTAACATGCTGCTTGCTCAATTGACATCTGTTGGTGTGAAGACTGAAGAAGAGGATCGTTGTATGCTATTATTGTGTTCTTTGCTAGACTCATGGGATCATCTGGTGATGGCTATTGGGAGTACAACATCCAGTTTGAAGATGGAAGATGTTGGTTCTTTGCTGTTAGAAGAAATGAGAAGGAAATATTCTGAGATGGCGAAGGAGGTCCTTGCTGTTAGAGGAAGGTCAAAAGAGAAAGGCAAGAAGAAGGACAAGAAGTCCAAATCAAAATCAGAAGGGAGATCAAAGTCTCCTGGCAAGAAATCCAAGGTGAAGTGCTGGAACTGTGGGCAACCTGGTCATGTCTGAAAGGATTGTAAAGAGGAGAAGAAGAAGAATAATAAGTACTCTTTTGAAAATGATTCTTCTCATAGTGATGGAGATGCCTTCATTGCAGCCTTGGCTACACAGGCATGAAATGATGTCTGGCTGATTGATTCTGGAGCATCTTTCCACATGACATCTCACAGAGAATGGTTCACAAAGTATGAAGAATACGATGGTGGAAAGTTGTACTTGGCAAGTGATTCTACTTTGGAGATAGTTGGCCGTGGAAGAGTCAGAATACAATTCCCCGATGGAAAAATAAAAGGAATTAATGATGTTATGCACATACCAGGTCTGGCTCAAAATCTACTGCCTGTCAGTAAGCTAAATGATATTGGAGTACAAGTAACATTCTCTGGAAATGGTTGCAATATGACTAGAGGTGCTCGAATTGGTACCCTGTACAAGCTGGATGCACATGCTGTTCAATGTAACAATGTCTCTGTAAAGTCACATAAAGCCACTCATGGAGGTAAAGAGAGAAATATCCCTAATTATGTAAACTCTATGGAAGTAAAACTTCCAACAGAGAAGACTATGCTTTGGCATCATAGGCTAGGCCACATAGGAGAGAAAGGTTTAAAAACCTTGAAGAACAAAAACCTGGTTGAGGGGCTTGAAGATTGTAACTTTGAATTTGAATTATGTGAACACTGTATATATGGAAAGCAACACCGTGTTTCATTTTATTCCAGTCCTCATAAATCTTCTGGTTTGCTAGATTATATTCATTCGGATGTGTTTGGTCCAGTGGATGTTCCTTCTTTGTCTAAATCAAGATACTATGTGTCATTCATTGATGATTATTCAAGAAGAGCATTTGTTTATTTTTTGAAAAGTAAATCAGAAGTGCTCAGTCGATTTAAGGAATTTAAGAACCTTGTTGAAAATTAGACTGGTAGAAAAATAAAATGCTTAAGGATTGATAATGGTGGTGAATTTTGTTCTGATGAATTCGAGAGGTATTGCAAAGACCATGGGATTAAAAGACATAAGACTACACCTTATACTCCACAGCAGAATAGAGTTGCAGAGAGGTTCAATAGGACAGTGATGGAGAGAGCACAAAGTATGCTCAGTAGTGTTGGCTTGGAAGAGAAGTTTTGGGCTGAGGCTGTATCTACTACATGTTACCTAATTAATCGTTCTCCAAATTATGCTCTTGTTGAGAAAACACCTCTGGAAGCGTGGTCTGGTAAGAAGCCCTCTTTAAGACATATTCGTGTTTTTGGCTGTGAGGCATATGCTCATGTGCTAGATGTGAAAAGATCTAAAAAAGAGAACAAGGCTGTCAAATGTATTTTTATTAGCTATAGTGTTGTCATAAAAGGATACAAGCTTTGGAATCCGATACAGATAAGGTTGTATACAAAGTGTAATATTTTGATGACCTGAAACCTTCCACCTTGGATCTGCAATCAGAGACAAAGTCAGAAAACAATAAGGATGTAGTTGGAATTCCTCCTACTCCAGAGAAAGAGGAATTGAGAATTCAAAATTTACTTGAAATTGAGGAGAGCTCAAGTAGTTCTGATAGTTCTGAAGAAGAAGAAGAACCTTAGCCTCAGCCTCAGCCATTGAGGAGGTCAACTCGTGAAAGAAAACAACCTGAAAGGTATGGGTTCTCATTGATTGATTCTACTTGTGCCTATGCTTTGATTTCTAGCACCGATGAGCCTAGGACTATAAAAGAGGCATTTAAAATGTCTAATTCAAACTCTTGGTTGGAAGCCATGAATGAAGAGATGGCATCATTAGAGAAAAATGAAACTTGGAGTTTGGTGCCCTTGCCTAAAGGAAAAAAATTGTGGGTTGCAAATGGTATTTAAGAAGAAGATTGGTCTGGATGGCAGTGTGGAAAAGTACAAGGCAAGATTGGTTGCAAAGGGTTATTCCTAGGTAGAGGGAATTGATTATGGGGAAATCTTTTCTCCTGTAGCTAAGCTGACATCTATCAGATTTATGTTGTCACTTGCAATAGCGTATGACTTAGAGGTCGAACAAATGGATGTGAAAACAACATTTCTTCATGGTGATCTTGAAGAAGAAATTTATATGTCCCAGCCTGAGCACTTTGTTGAAAAAGGTAAAGAGAAACTGGTTAGCAAATTAAAAAAGTCTTTGTATGGGTTAAAGCAGTCACCTAGAATGTGGTACCAGAAATTTGATACTTTTGTATTGTCTTTGGGATTTATAAGATCAAAATATGATCATTGTGTTTATTACAAAGCTGAAAGTGATCAGATTCTTATTATTGCTCTCTATGTTGATGATATGTTGTTCATAGGCAATAGTAAGCTAATGATTTATGATCTTAAGTCTCAGTTGTCTGCTAAGTTCGAAATGAAAGATCTTGGTGCAGCAAGGTATATTCCGGGGATGAAGATAACCAGGGATAGGAGTAGTAGAAAACTTTGGCTAAGTCAGAGTAAATATATCAGAACTGTTCTAGAGAGATTTTGCATGAATGATTGCAAGCAACTAGTTGTTCCAGTCTTGCAGGGAACGAAGCTATCTGTTGAGGATTGTCCAAAATCTCCTACTGAGATGGAGGACATGACTAGTGTTCCCCATGCTAGTGCAATAGGTAGTCTTATGTATGCAATGTTCTGTACAAGGCCAAACATTTCCCAAGCAGTGGGAGTTCTTAGTGGGTTTATGGCTAATCTTGGAAGAACACATTGGGATGCTGTGAAGAGAGTGTTTAGATATTTGAAGGGGACTTTAGATTTTTCTTTGTGTTACCATGACAACTTGGTTGAATCACAGAGGACTCTCAGTATTCGAGGCTATGTGGATTCTGATTGGGCAGGGGACATTGACAAAAGGAGGTTCACCGGTGGATACATTTTCATGATGAATGGTGGTGCAGTGAGTTGGATGAGCAAGCGACAGGCTGTAGTCACTTTGTCCACTATAGAGGCTGAATACATGGCAGCTACTCATGCTTGTAAATAAGCAATTTGGTTAAAACATTTGTGTTCTAACATTGGTTTTGATGTAGGGGAGATAACTATTTTCTGTGACAGTCAGAGTGCAATTTGTCTGGCAAAGAACCCTACTTTCCATGCCAGGATGAAACATATTGATGTGCAGTATCACTTTGTACGAGATATGGTGGAGGATGGAAAGGTCAGTTTGGAAAAAGTTGATACTCTAGAGAATTTTGCAGATTCATTGACGAAGCCAGTGAGCATAGACAAGTTCAGGTGGTGTGCCAGTTCAATGGGCCTTAGAGCCCATGATTTTTAGTAAGTTGTTTGTTGTGCTCTGGAGGTGCCTGTGTGATCTTCGTCAAGTGGGAGATTGTTGGAAATATGTGCCTCAATCATCACAGGCTAAAACCTCTACTGGAGCCAAGTCGGTGTGACAACTCTTATGTCTGGCTGACTAGCAGTTTGGAACATCATGTTTTGATCAGGTCGCTGTGACCTTGCAAGAGTCTCGCCAAACGGTTACATTTTGGAGCCTATCGCTGTGACAAGAGTCTATCACTGTGACCTCTTATCGCGTGGAGATCTCTGGCTGATAGGCCATTCAATTGTATGTTGGGATAACCTATGATGGCACAGTGAGAAGTCTTATCGATTAATATGTCTTGTCGACAGTATGTTATATCTTGTGGTCTTTGGCGTATCCTATATTCTATCGGTAAGAAGTCTTACCGATGTGCGAATATCTTGCCAAACAGTTTTGCATTAAAGTCATTGGGATAACTAAAGGAGCTCGGTGTGATGTCTTAGCGAAAGGCATTTGTCTTTCCGATAGTAATGTCATCGGTGTAGCATATATGTGTTCGATAAGAACTCTCAGTGAAGGTGTTAAGTCTTGCCGACTATTCTTTGGAGCTCGGTATAATGTGTGACTCCGGTATAACCCTTGATGACTCGGCGTGAGGTCCTGGCGAAGAACGATACTCTTGCCGAATGGTAAACTCACATCTATGAGACTTTTTGGATCTCGCTATGATCTCTTGGTGAAAGCGATAGGTCTCGCTGACTGTTTGGTGCTTCAGTGTAACACATGAAAGCTTGTTGAGATGTCTTGGCAAGAGCGATAGTCTTGCCGAAAGGAAAACTAAAGCCGATACAAGTTGTAAGCTCGGTGAAACATCTTGGCGATAATGATAACTCTTGGTGGCATCGATATGAAGCTTTTGGGCATTGGGGAGACACTATTAGTGTCTCACCGAGATGCCAACAAAGCTTGAAACTCTGTTGACTGTTTGACCATCCTATGTGGAGTCTCATGGACCAATAGGAGAAGCCAAATCTGAACAGTTGGAAGATTGCTCATTGTGATGGTTCTGTGAGGAAGCTCGACGGACATGGATCGACATGGTTATACTCTATGATTGTAGATTGTGATCGTTTGGTTGAATCGACGGATTGTTGGGCGGTTGTATGATTAGTAAATGTTTTCTAATCCGTAAAGACTGTAACTTGAAGGTTCCTATACAAGATTGTTCATGGTGAATGCTGCTGTAAACAGACATCAGAAAGATAAGTGTGAAACTTGTATGTAATTATTTGTTACTGTAATACAAAGTGACTTCTCTTGGTGTGGTGGGTTTTTCTCCCATAAGGGTTTTCCCACATATATCTGGTGTTCATGTATGATTGTCTATTACTCTGTTTCAGTAATCTCTTTCATGTGCATCTTAATTGGACTGTAATTGAATAATAAAAGTGTATCTGCATTCTTCCCTGAGGTGACGTTAGGAGAATTGTTTCCGCATCTGATTTCCCTTATAAAATCTCTAGTGGAATTCCTTTCTCATCCATAGAGATTTGTACTGCTACACAAGCCATGGGTTCACATTCCAATTATAGGGGTAAGTGCAAGAAGTTGAGTCCATTTCTAGTGGAAGTGTCATTTTTCAACTTTAAAATAGGTAGTTATTTTAAAGTGGGTACTCATTCCAAAAGGTTTGAAAATCACAATCCATGTTTCTCATTTGGATTTAGGCTTAGAAAGGCATGGTAACACAACCCTTAGCCTTAGACCTACAAGTACAAGGTCATGACAATATGGAGAGAAAAATATGACTATGTCAATATGGTTGATGAGTTTTTTTCAGAATTATTTTTATGGAATTAAAACCCATTTTAGATGAGATTGTGTAGATTCTAAATATGTAATTTTTTTTTTGCTTGGATTATTTTTTCAATTTTTCAATTAATTTTTAATAAAATAGGTCCATAAACTTGAATTATCAGGGATTTTTAGTATTTGAATAACTTTTGATTAAAATAATTTTTTGAAAAACAAATTTTACGAAAGTGTACTTTAGACAATTCTTTTCAATTTGAAAAAAAAAGAATAAAAAAATGATAAGTTTAGGTCATCTTATGCATGACGTACACGATTTTTCAAAACACCAAATATGGTCAATAAAAAATTAACAAAAAATATATTCAATAAACAATTACAAAAAATGTGGAAAGCATGCTTAAGTGAGTTACAAATATTTTCCCAAAAGGATTTAGAAAAATATGATTATTTAGGTCAAAAATGGCGGTTTTTCAAAATGCCTATTGAAAATCAATTTGTATCATCTGGGTATTAAAATAAATTACATATTTGGAAACTAGACTATGAGTACTACATTTTATGATCAGTGACTTTTTTAAAGATTTCATCTCTAAGTGCTTCAAATTTTAAGGTCAAATATGAAAAATTCTGAAATTCAGGGAAAACACTTTCACTTTTTGGCCAAAAAGTGGACTCAACTTCTTGCCAACACCGATAGTAGTTGTGCTAAAAATTCAAGCAAAGTGATCAAGTTGTAGGATCCCTTAGCCTTCACAAAAAACATAATTAAATGGATCCTATGGAAACTCAAAATCCCTACCAACACATTGTAGCTTAAGAAAGATCCCAAAAGGAGAGGGAAGGACTACAATGATGAGGTAGGTGAAGAGATTTGGAAGGAAGCCTGTAAACTCAATTGCATTATTAATGACTAGGACAACTTGCAACAAACAATGAGGGGGATTGAGAGGAAGAAAAATGATATCAACAAGGGGTTGGTTTCTCAAGTCATCTCATTCAACAAGAGCACTATCAATAACTCAACCGGTAGCTTTGTCACCATGCAAAATGAGTTTCTTAAAAGGAAACAAAGCACCACTATTTATGACCTTGAAAGAAGTAGTAGATTCAAAATCATTGTTGGTAAAACTAGGGTCATTGAAATTGATGATGATACATAGGGAGTGACCTTCAAGGTTTAAGTGAACTTCATTGCTAATGAGTGGAAATGCCACTTTAGGGCTGAAAATTCTAGTGGAGCACAACTAGTTGGTCATTTTTTGGTGTCTTTTAGTTGTTGTTTTCTCTTTTTTTGTTCTATTTCTATGCAAATTTTTCTTTGTAATTGTTTCTTTTTAAAAGTTTCACACCTCATGGAACTTGTCTAAGTTTACATTGTAGGATAGTATTTTTGTAAGATGGTGGAAACCCTTTAAAAACCTCTTTTCCTTAATAGAATATAGATAAGGAATCTACAATTTATCTTGTAGCATGTTACTTTTCTCCTTATGGTTCTAAAATGTACAAGAAAAATAACCTAGATATGGAAGATCCATATGAAGCATTAAAAAGGGACATACAAATGTATTTAGCCAAAAATAAGGTTATTTTAATAGGCGAATTTAATACAAGAACACAAATTAACAATATCTATACCTTAGTAGGGAAGATGGGTTGAATAATAAGTTGCTATGGTTAGACAAAGAAAATAATCAAAAGTGGGAAAGGGTCTCTCAAGAAAAAAAGGGAGGTATTTCACAATATAGATTTGAATTGTGAAGGGTATGCAACCTTCATGATTTGATCATTTGTAACAACAAATGGACATGGTTGAGATTTGGGAAGATTACATGCCAAAATTAAAATGGGAAAGTTTAATGGAATACATCATTTTTTTTGTAGTGTTATGGCAAGGTTAATAGAGGTTGAGATAGAAAACTCCCCTATAGAATTGAAATTTGATCATAACCCTATATACCTAAAGATTGGGATGGAAAAAGATGACCATTAGAGGACTAATCTCTAGCTAAGTAAAAAAGTGGACTTTCAAGGAAAAATCCTTATGACCCATGAAAATAAAGATATTTTTAAAGTAATGCTTGAAAAAGATATATAGGACATAAAATATTCTACAAAATCCAACCAAAACAAAAGAATAATAAATGATGATAATCTAATGGAAATAATCCATAACACTCTTATAATATTCAAAATAAGTAGGGCGAGAAGAGGAACCAAAAATAGTTTTATAGAAAAACTATGGTATAATGAAGAGTGTAAGAAAGAAAAAAAAGGAAGAAAAAAATGATTAAAAAAGTGTATGAAAAATTAATCAGTTCTAAAAAAGAAGAATATGTGAAAGTAAGGAGGTACTAGTCCTAGGGAATCATAATTTGAGAGGTTTTTGGAGAGAAATACTGTAGGAGAGACTAGAACAATGATAAGAATAATATCTAAAACATCCAATGACTAGATAATAAAAATGTTGTTTGAAAGAGACCTTGAAATAAAGACCCCCTCCCCTTGATAATTAACACTAGGGCCACACTCTTCTCCATAAAGGATATAAAGGAAGGGATTAAAAATTTGATAGTGGGAAAAGGTTAGAACATAGATTGATTACATGTTGAATTCTTAAAATGGGGATCATAAGCTCTAGCATTACAAATCAAAAGAATATTTAATGGGCCATTCAATATGGCATATCAAAAAATTAGTCACCTAGTGTCATCATCCCTCTCCTCAAAAGTAGGGATGCTAACAACTCAATAAATGATTGCACTATAATGATTAATCCCCTTTTAAGAAAACTATTTGGTGGAGCGTAGAATTATCCTTTGGACATAAAAGGAGGCTAAGATGGTGAAAGGACAAGCAAGTTTCATGCCAAAGCACTCTACAATTGACCCCTACATTAGTCTCAAACATTTGATTGAAATTTTTTGGAACAATAGGGGAATAGGTTTTTTGGTATTTTATCAATTTCAAAAAT
Source organism: Sequoia sempervirens (assembly GCA_007258455.2). NCBI lineage: Eukaryota > Viridiplantae > Streptophyta > Pinopsida > Cupressales > Cupressaceae > Sequoia > Sequoia sempervirens. Next base: position 30,638 of record VDFB02072224.1, read on the forward strand.
GCATTTGATATAATGCTTAGAAATAGACTTTGGGTTAGAATGGAAGAGTTGGGAATACCTAAAAAATAGAGGGAAATAGTCCACAAGCTTGATGATTAGGTTCAAGCCAAAATTAGAATAAAGGGTGGTTTGCCAAAATGTTTAGGGACTGACATTGTTGTCAAATATGGATGTTTGTTGTCCTCCACTTTGTTTGGGCTACACATAAACAATAGAGTAGTGGATAAACAAGTTAGGTAATGGAGGTGTTCACCTATCCAAATATGTGGTAAAGTTGTTGCTATATGCAAATGACCTTATCTTAATGGAAAGAAACATATTCTACAAGAGCACCCAAGAGCTCTAGAACTACTTTATCAAGAGGTGGGAATGTAAGTGAACATTGGCAAAACTAAGGTCATGATCTTTACCTTAAGAAGAGAAAATAAGCAAATAAATTTTGAGCTTGAATGAACCCTTGCAAGTGTTAAATGAATAAAAATGTTTGGGACATGATTTTAATAGAAACCTTAGTTAGAAGGCTTGTAGGACAATAATGATACAAGGGGGATAGAAAACCCTATACATGCTTCAAAATGGATGTAGATCAACTGGGTTATAGGATTGAAAAACAAATAAAATATTATTTGACAAGCTTGGTATGCTGGTGATGTTGTATGGATGTGAGTTTTGGGGCAACAACACATCAACATCGAGATAGACAAATAGAAAGGTTGCAAAGAAATTTAATTGAAAGCAATTTCAAAATAAAATCCATAGTTCTAAACAAGATCATCTTAACTGAAAACAAAGTCTTTCTAGTAGAATCAATGATATTGATTCAATTGTTATGATATTTGAAGAGAATGAAGAACATCAAAGGACATTGCTAGTCCAAAATAACAATGGCGGAAAATTTAAATAAAAGGAAGAACATTGGATGAAGCAAAATACCAATTGGACAAATAAATGGGGAATTAACATGCAAGAGTACCTAAACATCAATGTAGAAATTAAAAGATGTGCACAAGAGAAGGTCAAAGCAATGATGTAGACAAAACAACTTGGACAAAAAAAAATATTATGTCAAGCAATTTAATCTCACATGTGATCACGAGCAAAATCATTATATAGGAACAAAAATAAAATAGAAAATCAAAATGCTAATAGCTCAGCTAAACGCTATTTCACATCATCTTAGAAGTGAAATAGAGAGGTAAAAAATCCAAAGAATGGACAGACAAGGTTTATCATTTTTGCATGTTAGGATAAGTGGCAATGGAATGGTATTGTATCATAGAGTGTATGGCATATAAGGACATTTAAATTAAATATGCAAAATACTTTACAAATTGAATATTTAATAGTTTTATTTGAAGAGGAGCGGATAGTAAAAACAATAGATTACTTGACTCAAAATTTATAATTTTACAAATTGAAATATTTAATAGTTTTATTTGAAGAGGAGCGAATAGTAAAAACAATAGATTAGTTGACTCAAAATTTATAATTAAAGATCCATGAAAGGGGGGTAATAGTAGGAATTTAAAGGTTGTTGAGTGGAACTTTTATATCTTGCTGAATATTTCAAACTCTTGGATCCCATCTGCCTAATCTAATAGGCATCTTTAAAAAATTATGTAATAGAAAACCAAACCGACAAAGTTAAAGGAAAAAAAACTTTGGTTTCCTTGAATTAGAGAACACTCAAAAATAATTGGTAAAACATTTTTTATAAATGCATTGGGATTGTATGGCGTGGAAGGGAAATATTTGGCAGGTGGCCATAAGGAGATTAGGTATATGTTTGATTTGTTCTTCCTTCACTATTAGCTGTCCTACCATGCTTAATGAGTATATTCAACTGTCAAATTTAGAGGCAATATCACGTGTAGGTAGTTTCGTGAGAAGCGCGTGCCCCCACGCGCCGTGACCTGCGCCGAATATTCCATCCCTTTGAGCATAGGTATTGAGTGGGTCGAAGCCCATAACTTAGAAAATAATATTTATTTATTTTGGAGGCCTCCTCCCAACCACCATGACTTCGATTGGATGTATATAAAGTAATTAAATTTGAGTGGGACTCTTATATCTTCAAATTAGAGTGGGATTTTCAGTTCTAGTAAAATTGTTATATGGTTCATTTAATTGTTGTAATTTTTGTGAACGTGTTAATGTTGGTTGTATAATTCTCTTTTCAACTACCTTTTGGTAGCTTCATTCTTGTATTTGCTTTGTTCAATATAAGAAAAAAGTATTCTTATAAGAACCTTTATGATCTGTTAGAAATATTATTCTTTTTTTTTTTTTGTTGAAATTTGAAGGTGTAGGTTGTACCGTTGCTTATGAATGTATTAATCAATTTTTTAAGATTTATATTTTACATTTGAGTGAAAGATTAAAAATGGTATTTCAATATTTTATTTTGTAATTATAAATTTTGTAAAGAATATGTTTGGTTTTTTTATATTTGTAGATGATTCAATGATAGATGGGTTTTATAGTCTTTAGTTGGATCCTAACTATACAAATTTGGATTGTTTGGTCGAGCATTCCTAGATTGAAGCTTGCTCATGTTGCTTAGTATATTCTCTACCAAGGTCTTCTTGTAGCCTCCACAACACATGTGTATTAGATTCTAAAATGAGGGACTCTTGTTTTTCCAATAGCTTTTCAATTCTAATAAGTCCTATAAATTGCATGCCTTAGTAGTTAGTTGAAGAGGCCATTTGTTGTTATATAAGTCATTTGGTCTCCAAGGTTGACGTTGTTTATTCATGGTCTAAGTGTGAGAAAACGCATGCCAAAGTGGTTGGGTTGAAGTGTCTAAGTGTCCTTGAAGTCAGTATGAAATGTCAATTTTGGGTTGGATCAAATTCTACTTTAGATAGACCTTCAAGCTTTTCGTGCAATCATGTATTTGTTAGATGACTACTCTTCTCTTATGAAAGCCCAATTTGCCTCTCAAATAGAGTTTTAGGTTGTCCTTGCAATCCCCATCGAATTACATTGCAAAAGGAAGCAATGTAGGTGAAAACACTTCCTAAACTAGCCTATGTGGAGAGTATTATGCAATTTCTATGATCTTTACAATTACAATTAAAGGAAACACATACAACAAGTATTACAACATAAACAAGTATACAATAACATTGGAAAAAACCATTTTGGGAGAAAATCCCCACCCTCCAAAAGAAGAACCACTAATATTGTTTAGCAACAACCATGGTTACAATATAATGAGGAGGCTATGCCTCTTACAAGAGTATTATCAACATGCAAACCTAGATTTGATTCAACTATAACATCATCAATAAATCTAAAAGTATCAAGCAAGAATGATTTGACAAATATTGAAGCATATGTAGAAACATCATAATCATCATTCAAAAGATCCATGTTATTATTATGTAAAAGTAATAAGGTATCATCAATGTGGCCTAATAAGTTACCATCATAAATCCATGAGAAATCAAGAGGAGTGAAAAACATAATTATCAAAAAGTTCATCATTATCATCATCATCTACAAAGTTAGGTAATGCATTACAATCACGAGTCTAAGCTCTATATCATGACATAGAAAAGATGAGTCATCATAAGACATGCTAATGCTTTGAATTGGTAGGACACATGATGAACCTTTACTAAAAGAATGATGAACAAATATCATGAGGCAAAGGATCATCATTGAAAGAGTGAAGAAATGAACTAAGTATCTCTAATAGCATAGGGTTTGCATTCATTGACTCTATAGAAGAAAAGAAATGGAAGCCATGAAAAAATAAAACCTCTATAGAGATGGCATCCATGTCCAAAGCATAGAATTGCATGACTGAATCAAGGGCATATGTGTCATATACAACTAATGAAAGGAACACATGAAAATATGAAATGAATGGTTGCAAATTAGTCAAAGAAGAAACTCTAAAAGGTGTGATGATGCAATGTAAAGTTAGGATGGAAGGATGGAAAATGTAGGTTTAATAAAACAACCCTATACCCTACACATGAAATGAAAGGTCAACGAATATTTAGATTTATGATTTTTTTAAAAAAAATAGAGCTGCATTAGATTTGAAAATATGCTTAAAAAATTAAACCCTAAGACAATTCAAGGGTGCGTAGAGTAGGCACAAGGATAGACAACAAATTCAAACACCAAATCAATGAAAGAGATAAATCAATGAAACTCTAAAGGTTAATGACAACTAAGATCTATAAAATTAAAAACAAAATTCTAGAAGGATTTCTAGGTGATTTAGATGTGCTAGGATGAGTGCCATTAGATATGCTAGATTCCTTGCTTGGTTTCATAATTTGAGTGCAAATGCATATAATTATTGTTCTAATAATCAATGATTCTCTCTTTATAGATGGATCAAAGTGATTGTCATGGATAACTTTTTATATATAAATATGACATCAAAGCCCAAAAACATGTGCAAAATTATCCTTATACCAAACTCTAAGATGGGTCTTATTAGCAAAATGTTTGATTTTGGTTTTATATTTAAGTGGATATAGATTGTGGCTATGGGGATGACCTTGTAGTGACATGACCTAGGTCAGACAACCAAGTTGGATATGTTTCTAACAGGATTGGATAATGGGCAAGGGTTGATATCTATGATTAAAACTAGACAAATAAACTAATTAGACTAGGATTGCATGGACATAAGCATAGGGATAAGCAATAAGTATATGGCTAAGTGCAATCAAGACTAGGTATGTGTACCCAACTATGCATAGAAAACCACCATTTGTAGCTATATAAATTTATTAATACATTAGCCCAAATTAAATATGAAACTAAATGAAAAACTCACCAAGGATGCATTTTCCACAAATACCAACTTATGTCAAAGATATTTTAGTGGGTTGGTAATATTCACATTCACATGATAATATTAATAGAAAATTCTCAGTATAATTCATCTACTTCACATCGAAATTCATTAACCCTATTATATATTTAACATAAGGAAATAAATATGATGGTATGATCTATCGAAATTTGTCACAAAGATGTAACCTAAACACCTTTGAACTTTAATGTGTGTAAAAGAATATAATGATAAGGTCAAAAGGTTTCTAGAATTATAAAAGTAATAATAAAATTTGTTGTAGGCTCAATCGAAATAAGTATGAATCCATGAAATATTAGCCACGAAAAAAAATGATTATATTCTTTGAATCCTTCTTTTATCTCCACCTACTTTTCATAATAATAATATTAAAATGATATGGAATTCCCACTTCAATTTAAGAACTATATATCCAATTTGAAATTGATGGTTGCGAGGGGGCCTCCAAAAAAATAGTAATTTCTCCCTAAGTAAGAAAATGCGCACAGGGATGGAATATTCAACGCAGGCCGCGGCGTGTGGGGGCACGCGCGTGTTACGAAAGTACCTACGCAGTCATGACGTTAAATTTGACAGGTGAATCTGCTGATCAAGCATGCCCTTCACACACTAGAACAGCTAATAGTCAAGGAAGAATAAATCAAACATACACCTAATCTCTTGACGGCCTGCCAAATAGTTTCCCTTGCACGCCATTCAATCTTCAATCCACATTGGTGGGACAAAAATTTATTAAAAAATATTCACCTCTTCTCAGTGCCACTTCCGAAAGTTCAATGCCTGCAGTCATGGCCTCCTTTAATTATTTTTTAAAAGCGCCGATGCCTGCGGAATTAGCGTGGATTGGCCCCCATCTGGACAGTGGAGTTTGTACGTTACCCACAACATGGAATCTGAGTCATTTAATTTTTCACGCCATAGTTAAGGAAAAAATAAAAAACACATATTCTTAAATAATTAAGAAAGCCATATTCTCCTGTGGGGGATGGATGGACGGTGAATGAGAGCAGGCCGTGGCCCCCAAGTTTACGTAGAGGGAAAGCATAGAAAAACTTCATTCTACAGCTCAGATTGGTATATATGAAAGAGGGATCTGGAACAAACATGAATTTATATTGGGGGCGAGCAAAGAGAGAGGAGGAGAGGAGGAAATATTGTTGAATTGGTGGATTGAATGGGGAAATACGAAGGGCTGATGAGGATTGCTGCGAGGATTCATTCTCATTGCCCACAAACTGCGCGCAAGTATTATCATCCCCCCACTCCAAATAATAACAAACTTATGGAGGCCAACAGTAAGGCGTCGTCTGAAGGCAGCAGCTTTGTCAACGTGCCCACCACAGCCATTGAGAAGTTTGAAATGGTGTATGCCTGTAATTAAATGAAGATATGGACGATTCTTTTCTTTATACCTGTGTATACTATGGCTTGTTGTTCACACAACAACAATCTTTTGTTTCCTCCTCCATAGAGAGGTTGGATTTTGTGGGTAGCGTTTTCCAACCAGGGTGGTGTCAATGCTGGAGCTATCATGCCTCTGCCATTAAGGTGGAATATGACATGCATTTCTTGTAATTTGAACAGATACTTCAATGTGTGGTTCTCCATCCCTATGATCTATTGCCTCTTTCTTCCAAGGACATGTGTTTAATGATTCTATGGTTGTTTTGATATTGATTTTTATTTTTATATGGTTTGTTTTGATCTATTTTTCAAGTATACTTTCCTTAGGATGATTTAGGTTAAACTTGCATAAATAAGTATAGATTAATTTAGATCTAATAGACAACAACCATGTGCTAATATATTATGACATTAAGCATAAATGCATGAAAAATGAATGTATTTAACTTGTTGACCAAAGAATGTATGCTTTTGATGAAGATTTTAGAATCTTGTTGACATTTATGAAAATATGCTTTCTATATCAATGAATTGCTTCAAATTTTGTATTGAGTTCATCAATTTGGGTTAGTTTTGTGACTATGGTTCATCCTTTACATCTTTTTTGACCCTATACAATGCATGCCTTTGCTCCTCTATTAACTGGTTCACCTCTACTACTTTTTTGATATCTAAGGATTAACATTATTTAGAAATACCTTTGAATGATTGATTGTAGTGTCATGATGGGGAACATTCTGCTAGGTCAATCCACATAAAACTTAGGCATAAGATCAAAGATAGTAGGAAAGGGCCCTAGAATTCCATATGCAAATTTAGTACTCCTTTTAGTGTATTGTTCTCATTTTGTGTCTCATTCCATCCTTTGTTGATAGTCGATCCAAGAAATCTCTTGTTGGGTCCTCTATGCTCAAATGTTGTATAAGGTTGTTCTTGGGTTCCCTTTTCCAACTCCTCTCCCACCTCCACAAGTTCTCCAACTTCCCTTTCAGACCTCAAGTCTTGATTGGAAGTTTGGACCTAGGCTTGGGTTCTTGTTTCCAATTCCCTTTTGCCTCTTGATCCTCATATGGTCATTACATTAATCCCCTCATGGAATTCAAACCATGATTGGAACTTAGAACTTAAAGTCCCAAGTTTGTGTTTCCTCTTACACTCTGCTTCCCCTTCCTAAAAGCCTCTTTGTACTAATTTCTTTTTGGATTTCAAACCCCAACAAGAACTTGGAATCTTATGTTCCAAATCCCCATTTCCTTTTAGAGTCCGCCGCACAACATATAATGCCTATTCCTCATTTGGACTTTAGACCCTTGATGGAACTTGGAACTAGTATGTTCTAGTTCTAAGTCCCCCCTTACTCTTGAAATCTCCATCATGCTTTGTGGGTTTCAGAATTTAATTTGAACTTCATACTTCAACAAGGATTTGGAACCTTAGGTTCCAAGTATCTATTATGTACCATTCCCCAAACCTACTAGTCTGGTGTTCCCTCCTAGACCTAGGCTCCAAGGTTCCAAGTTCCCTTTAGAACTCAAACCCTGAAGGAAAAGAAAACAGTTCTATGTTCCTTCTAAAACTTGAAACTTGAAGGCAAAGAGAAAGGTTCTAAGTTCCTTCCAAGACCCAGATCTCAAAGATAAAGAGTAAGGTTCCAAGTTCCTCTTGAGACCCGAAACCCTATCAACACCTATATTCACACATACCAAGTCCCTATTTTTCCTCGAGGCTCAATACCTACCAGTATGAAGGAAACTTCCATGGTTCTAGGTTCCTCCTAGAACCCAAACCCTACCAAAACCTATGCTCATAATTCCTAGGTTCTAGGTTCCTCCCAAAACTTGAAACCCTAAAGTAACCCTAGAATGTCATCAATGTGTCTACAATGCTCACCAACTACTGGATCTAACCCATTGACACCTAGGAATCATTTTATGCTCATCCATACCTTAGTTATTATTGTAAAACCCAAATTTTGACACACCATCCCCCCGAAGTTGTTATTTTTAGTATATTTCTTAGGAAATTTTTGATCTTCTACTCAAACCCTTGCACCATCAATGCTCAAAGGCATGACCAAGTACAAATAATATTTTCCATTTTTCTAGTCGATTAGATTGGGTTTGAAGTGGACATGTTACTATAGAACATTAGTGAGAATTTGATGATTTGGATTTGGCACATTCCCTAGGGCATGTCCATTAGCACTCATTGAATTTATTTTAAGTATTTTGGAAGATGCAAACCCTTCTTCCTCTAAGGGTATTTAATACTTAGTAGCTTGTAGTTTTTAGGAGTTCTAAATTTTCCAAACAAAGGATTGTAATATTTTTTTTCTTTTAGAAGTTGTAAAACTTGGTTCCATGTCTTGTAATCAATAAATTTGTTGTTTGGACCACCTCTTCCCATCATTCTTGTATGTTGTGTGTTCTCTCGTTTATAAACATAGGTTGTAGATCTTTTTTCTTTCCTTACAATGCGAGTTAAATATTCTTACCTTCATGTATGAATGATCTTTTACCTCTTTTGTGAGATGTATGTTGTGTATAAATAATTTGTAGGAACTACTTGTGGATATTTCCCTCCCTCTTAACACCTATCAAACCCCTTACCTTTTTACCTATCTCCAGGAGTTGATAAAGATGAAGATATATGTGAGTTTTTTATAGTCTTTTGTAGGTTCTATGTGTTGTTGTGGGAAAGTGGAGAACCCCATTAAGTCTTGGTGCATCACCACATTTCCCTTTCTATATTTTTCTTCTTCCCTTTTCCTTGAAAATCAACAAAGTAGGAGTAGGGATTTTTTTTTATTTGGATCAACATATGCACTTAGACTTAGAAAGGAGTCAACCTTTAGTTAGAAGTTTGGTCTCAAGTTAGTAATTTCCCACACTTGAGAGATCATTCTTATTATTGCTTTGAAATGTTGAATTGTGTTCAATAAGGGTGAAATTTTAGGTGACAATAGTTTTTTGCAAACCAAGTGGAGCATAAGTTTAATGAGCTTTACATCATTCAAATAAGAGGATTGTTGTTCTTGGTAGTTCAATCATTGGACACATTGTACAAGGACTCAAAGACTCCACTCTCTTGGTTTCAGGATTGTGCTAATATCCATGCGTAAGATACAAACAAGAGCATCTTATTAAGGTACAAGTGTTCTAAATTTTTATAACTATCTTTATCTTCAAGAAGAAAGAAAAGATATAATAGGAAGCCTACACCATACCTAAGAACTCAACCAATAATACAATCTAGACATGTTATTAAAGTATTCTCTCCCATCCAAATAGAAGAATATTGCATACCCCTTCCATGGTTGTCCCAAGAAAGCAAGTTTTTGTCACCTTTAATGAGAGAAATCCTCTTGTCCTAGCTAATTGGGATGACATTCTAGTAGCAAATTTAAAATTCATACGCTATTTAACTAGTGAAAATGTAACCACACCTATAGAGCGCATCAAAGATATTGCTAACATTTGTTCAATTCATAATATCACAATAGGTAATGTAGTTTTTAGACTTATTGCCACCTCCTTGAAAGGGAAAGAATTACAATGGTATAGGGGGTTACCACCAAATTCAATTCATAATTGAGACAAGTTAGGTGAGAAGTTTTGTGAATAGTTGGAAGATAAAATTGACCGTTTTTCCCGGTATAACAATTGGCCACTAGATCAAAAGAGCTCCTCATGAATTTATGGGAGAATTCACCTTTAGGTTCCAAAAGACTTGGGATAGGATTCTATCCTTGGTTAATCCTTCCCCCAACCATGCATCATTGTATTATTTTATGGATCTAAACAATCATGTTGTTATCATGATACAACCCATGGGGGAAATTAACCTTACCTAATTCTGATGATGTTTCTATAAGAGCAGAAAACTACTTAATACAAGTTGGAAAATAGCCCCAATGCCCCTAATGCATTCATTCCTAGAGATTCCACTCACTAAACTAATCTTGCAACCTCTTCTCATAGAAGCATCCATCAACCAACCACTTTTTTAGATGATTTAGTGAAAGATGGGTTTTATAGTCTTTAGTTGGATCCTAACTATACAAATTTTGAATTGTTTGGTTGGCCATTCCTAAGCTAAATCTTGCTCATTTTTCTTAGTATACTCTCCACCAAGGTCTTCTTGTAGCCTTCACAACACGTCTTTTCTTCTAAAAATGGGGACTCTTTTTTTTCCAATATCTTTTCAATTCTAACTCTAAGTCCTAAAAATTTCATGCCTTAGTAGTTAGTTGAAAAGGTCATTTGTTGTTATACAAGTCATTTGGTCTCCAAGGCCGAGGTTGTTTATTCATGGTCTAAGTGTGAGAAAACACATGCCAAAGTGGTTGGGTTGAAGTGTCTAAGTGTCCTTGAAGTCAATATGAAAATTCAATTTTGGGTTGGACCAAATTCTACTTTGGACAGACCTTCAAGCTTTTCATGAAATCATGTATTTGTTAGATGACTACTCTTCTCTTATGAAAGCCCAATTTGCCTCTTGAATAGAGTTTTAGGTTGTCCTTGCAATCCCTATCGGGTTACATTGTGAAAGAAAGTAATGTGGGTGAAAACACTTCCTAAACTAGCCTATGTGGAGAGTATTATGCAAATTTGACGATCTTTACAATTACAATCAAAAGAAACACATACAACAAATATTACAACATAAACAAGTATACAATAACATTGGGAAAACCATTTTGGGAAAAAAACCCCACCCTTCAAAAGAAGAACCACTTATATTGTTTAGCAACAACCATGATTACAATACAATGAGGAGGTTATGCCTCTTACAAGAGTATTAGCAACATGCAAACCTAGAGTTGATTTCAACTATAACATCATCAATAAATTTAAAATTATCAAGCAAGAATGATTTGAAAAATATTGAAGCATATGTAGAACCATCATAATCATCATTCAAAAGTGTTATTATTATGTAAAAGTAATAAGGTATCATTAATATGACCTTCTAATAAGTGACCATCATAAATCCATGAGAAATCAAGAGGAGTGAAAAACATAATTATCACAAAGGTCATCATTATCATCATCATCTACAAAGTTAGGAAATGCATTAAAATCATAAGTCTAAGCAAGCTATAATGACATAGAAAAGATGAGTCATCATAAGACATGCTAATGCGTTGAATTGGTGGGACACATGATGAATCTTTACTAAAAGAATGATGAACAAATATCATGAGGCAAAGGATCATCATTGAAAGAGTGAAGAAATGAACTAAGTATCTCTAATACCATAGGATTTGCATTCATTGACTCTATAAAAGAAAAGAAAGGAAAGCCACGAAAAAATAAAACCTCCATAGAGATGTCATCCATGTCCAAAGCATAGAATTGCATCAGTGAATCAAGGACATATGTGTTATATACAACTAATGAAAGGAACACATGAAAATCCAAAATGAACGGATGCAAAATAGTCAAAGAAGAGATTCTAAAAGGTGTGATAATTCAATGTAAAGTTACTTGGTGGAAGGGTGGGAATATAGATTTTATAATGCAACCCTAAACCCTACACATGAAATGAAAGGTCAACAAATATTAATATTTATGAAAATTTGGAAAAAATGAGAGCTATATTAGATTTGAAAATATGCTTAAAAAATTAAACCCTAGGTCAAGTCAAGGGTGGGTAGAGTAGGCACAAGGATAGACAACAAATTCAATCACCAAATCCTAGAAAGAGATAAATCAATGAAACTCTAAAGTTTAATGGCAACTAAGAACTAAAAACTTAAAAATAAAATTCTAGAAGGATTTCTAGGTGATTCAAATGTGTCAGGATGAGTGTCATTAGATATGCTAGATTCCTTGTTTGATTTCATAATTTGAGTGCAAATGCATATAATTATTATTCTAATAATTGACGATTTTGTCTAAGTTATAGATGGATCAAAGTGGTTGCCATGCATAACTTTCTATATAAAAATATAGCATCAAAGTCCAAAAACATGTGCAAAATTATCCTTAGACCAAATTGCACGATGGGACTTGTTAGCAAAATGTTTGATTTTGGTTTTATATTCAAGTGGATTAAGATTGTGATTATGAGGATGACCTTGTACTTGACATGGCCTAGGTCAACCAACCAAGTTGGATATGTTTCTAATAGGTTTGGATAATGAACAAGGATTATATTAATGATTAAAACTAGACAAATAAACCAATTAGACTAGGATTGCATGGACATAAGCATAGGGATAAGCAATAAGTATATGACTAAGTGCTATCAAGGCTAGGTATGTCTACCCAACTATGCACAAAAAACCACCATTTAGAGCTATACAAAATTTATTAAGACATTAGCCCAAATTAAATATGAAACTAAATGAAAAATGCACCAAAGATGCATTTTTCATAAATACAAACTTATATCAAAACTATTTTAGTGGGTTGGTAATATTCACATTCTTAATAGAAAATTCCCACTATAATTCAACTACTTCACATCCAAATTCATTAACCCTATTTTATATTTAAGATAAGCAAATAAATATGATGGTATGATCTATCGAAATTTGTCACAAAGATGTAACCTAAACACCTTTGAACTTTGATGCGTGTAAAAGAATAGAATGATAAGGTCAAAAGATTTCTAGAATTATAAAAGCATAATAAGATTGTTGTAGGCTCAATTGAATTAAGTATGAATCCATGAAATATTAGTCACGAAAAACAAATTATTTTAATAAATTAAAAAAAGTCTTGTAATAATAATATGTTTTGATCAATGCAATCCTTCTTTTATCTCCACATATTTTGCATAATAATAATATTAAAATGATATGGAATTCCCACTTGAATTTAATAACTCTATATCCAATTTGAAATTGACAGTTGCGAGGGGGCCTCCAAAAAAATAGTAATCATTTCTACCTAAGTAAATACCTCGCCACATACATTTCTATTAAAAAAAATGCGCATATGGATGAAATTTTCAACACAGGCCGCGGCGTGTGGGGGCACGCGCAAGTCACGAAACTACCTACGAAGTCATTGACTTTAAATTTGACAGGTGAATCTGCTGATCAAGCATGGTGTTCACACGCTAGAACAGCTAATAGTCAAGGAAGAATAAATCAAACATACACCTGATCTCTTGACGGCCTGCCAAATTGTTTCCCTTGCACGCCATTCAATCTTCAATCCACATTGGTAGGACAAGAATTTATTAAAAAATATTCACCTCTTCTGAGTGCCATTTCCGAAAGTTAAATGCCTGCCGTCATGGCCTCCTTTAATTCTCTTTAAACAGCGCCAATGCCTGCGGAATTAGCGTGGATTGGCCCCCATCTGGACAGTGGAGTTTGTACGTTAACCACAACATGGAATCTGACTCATTTAATTTTTCACGCCATAGTTAAGGAAAAAATAAAAAACCCATATTCTTAATATTTAAGAAAGCTATATTCTCCCGTGGGGGTGGATGGACGGTGAATGAGCAGGCGGTGGCCCCCGAATTCACGTAGAGGGAAAGCATATAGAAACTTCATTCTACAGCTCAGATTGGTATATATGAAAGAGGGATCTGGAACAAACTTTGAATCTATATTGGGGGCGGGCAAAGAGAGAGGAGGAGAGGAGGAAATATTGTTGAATTGGTGGCCTGCGCTGTGTAGGATTGAATGGGGAAATACGAAGGGCTGATGAGGATTGCTGCGAGGATTCATTCTCATTGCCCACAAACTGCGCGCAAGTATTATCATCCTCCCACTCCAAATAATAACAAAATTATGGAGGCCAACAGTAAGGCGTCGTCTGAAGGCAGCAACTTTGTCAACGTGCCCACCACAGCCATGGAGAAGTTTGAAATGGTGTATGCCTGTAATTAAATGAAGATATGGAGGATTCTTTTCTTTATACCTGTGTATACTATGGCTTGTTGTTCACACAACAGCAATCTTTTGTTTCCTCCTCCATAGAGAGTTTGGATTTTGTGGGTAGCGTTTTCCAATCAGGGTGGTGTCAATGCTGGTGCTATCATGCCTCTGCCATTCAGGTGGAATGTGACATGCATTTCTTGTAATTTCAGATACTTCAAATGGGTGGTTCTCCATCCCTGTGATCTATTGCCTTTTCCTTCCAAGGTCATGTGTTTAATGGTTCTATGGTTGTTTTGATACTGGTTTTTTTATTTCTATATGATTTGTTTTGACCTAGTTTTTAAACATTTTATTTACACAAGTGTAAAGAAAACTTTCCTTACGATGATTTACGTTAAACTCACATAAATAAGTATAGATTAGCCTAGATCTAATAGACAATAACCCTGTGCTAAATATTATGCATTAAGCATAAATGCATGAAAAATGAATGTATTTCACTTGTTGATCAAATAATGTATACTTTTGGTGAAGATTTTAGAATCTTGTTGACATTTGATATGAAAATATGATTTCTATGTCAATGAACTGCTTCAAATTCTATATTGAGTCCGCCAATTTGGGTTAGTTATGTGACTATGGTTCATCCTTTGTATCTCTTTTTGATCCTATACAATGCATGCCTTTGCTCCTCTGTTTACCTGGTTCTTTTTTTTTTATATCTAAGGACTAGCTTTATTTATAAATACCTTTGAAATATTGTGGGTAGTGTCCTAAGGAGAAACATTATCCTAGGTCATCCACATGAAACTTAGGCATAAGATCAAAGATAATAGGCAAGGGCCCTAGAATGACTTATACAAATTTATTACTCCTTTTAGTGTATTGTTGTCATTTTGTGTCTCATTCCATCCTTGATAATTGATCCAAGAAATCTCTAGTCGGTTTCCTTGTGTTCAAATGTTGTCTAAGGGTATTATTGGGTTCCCTTTTCCAACTTCTCTCCCACCTCCACAAGCTCTCCAATTCCCCTTTCGAACCTCGGGTCTTCATTGGAAGTTTGGACCTAGGCTTGAGTTCTTGTTTTCCTCTTGATCCCTACATAGCCTTTACATTGGTCCCCTCATGGACTTTGGACTTTGATTGGAACTTAGAACTTAAAGTACCAAGTCTATGTTTCCTCTTGCATTCTACTTCCCCTTCCTAAAAGCCTCTTTGTATTGGTTCCTTTTCAAATTCCAAACCTCAATAAGAACTTAAAATCTTATGTTCCATATCCCCATTTCCTTTCAAACTCTACTCCACAACATTTATTAATGCCTATTCCTCTTTTGGACTTTAGACCCTTGTTGGAACTTGGAACTCTTACATTCTAGTTCTAAGTTCCTCCACACTCCCGATCTCCATCATGCTTTAAAGGCTTCAAACTTCAGCAAGGATTTGGAACCTTAGGTTCCAAGTCCCTATTATGTCCCATTCCTCGAGTCCACTAGTCTTGTGTGCCCTCCTAGATCTATGTTCCACGTTCCTTCAAGAACTCAAACCTCAGGGGAAAAGAGAAAGGTTCTAAGTTCCTTCTAGAGATTGAACTCTGAAGGCAAAGAGCGAGGTTCTAGGTTCATTCTAAAATTCAAACCTTGAAGGTAAAGAGAAAGGTTCTAGGTTCCTTCAAAAACTCGAACCCTGAAGGCAAAGAGCAAGGTTTCAAGATACTCTCAAAAACCAAAGCCCTACCAAAACCTATATTCACACATCCAAGTCCCTATTTTCTCCCGAGGCTTAATGCCCACTAGTATGAAAGGAAAGTCCATGGTTTTAGGTTCCTCCTAGAACTTGAACCCCACTAAAACCTATGCTCACAGCTACTAGGTTCTAGTTTCCTCCTGAAACTTGAAACCTTAGAATTCCATCAACATGTCTGCAATTCTCACCAACTACTACATCTAACCCATAGACACCCAAGAATCATTTTTTATGCTCACCCATATCTTAGTTACCGCTATAGAACCCAATTTTTGACACACCATCTCCCCAAGCCATTATTTTTAGCATATATTTTAGGAAAATTTTGATCTTCTACACTCAAACCCTCGTACCATCAATGGTCAAAGGCATGGCCAAGTACAAATAATTCCTTTCATGTTTCTAGTTGATCATATTGGGTTTGGAGTGGACATGTTGCTATATAACACCAAAGGGAATAATGGCTAGGGTTTGGCACATTCCCTAGGGCATGTCCACTAGCACTCATTAAATTTGTTATAGGTATTTTGGCAAATGCAAACCTTCTTCCTCTAAGGGTATTTAATACCTTGTAGTCTTCAATTTTTAGGAGTTTTCAATTTTACAAACAAGGATTATATATTTTTTTGTTCTCTTAGAAGTTGTAAAACTTGACTCCATGCCTTGTAATCAATAAAAGTTGTTGTTTTCACCTCTTCCATCATTCTTGTATGTTATGTGTTCTCTCATTTATAAACATAGGTTGTATATCTTTCTATTTCCCTTACTATGTTGGTTAAATATTCTTACCTTGATGTATGAATCCTCTTTTACCTTTCTTGTGAGAGGTGTGTTGTGTATAAATCATTTGTAGGAACTATCTATGGATATTTCCCTCCCTCTTAACACCTATCAAAACCATTACCTTCATACCTATCTCTAGAAGCTAATAAATACAAAGATCTATGTGATTTTTGATAGCCTTTTGTAGGTTCTATATGTTGTTTTGAGAAAGGAGAGAACCCCACTAAGTCTTGGTGCATCACCACCTTTCCATTTATGTATTTTTCTTATCCAATTTTCCTTGTGAATCAATAAATTAGGAATACTTTATTTTTAATTTGTGTTGATTTGGATCAACATATGCACTTAGACTTAGAAAGAAACCAAACTTCTTTAAAAGTTTGGTCTTATGTTAGCAAGGTCCCACACTTGAGAGATCATTCCTATTTTTTCTTTGAAATGTTATATTGTGTTCAGTAATAATGCAATTTTATGTCACAATAGTTTTTTTTGCATAGCTAGTGGAACACAATTTAAATGAACTTTATATCATTCAATTGAGAAGATTGGTGTTGTTCTTAGTAGTTGCAATAATTGTACAAACTATACAAGGACCTAATGACTCGATTCTCTTGGTTTTAGGATTGTGCTAATATTAATGCCAAAGATACAAACAAGAGAATCCTATAAAGGTAAGTGTTCTAAATGTTTAGAACTATCTTTATATTCAACAAGAAATAAAAGATATAATAGGCAACCTATACCATACCTAAGAACTCAACCAAGAATGCAATCTACACATACTACTAGTATTTTCTCCTAGTCAAATAGAAGAATATTTCATACCCCTTCTATGGTTGTCCCTAGAAATCAAGTTTTTGTTGGAAGTAGGATGTCATTTAATTGCAATCCTAAACATTATTTATTTCATGTGTCTCCTAAGTCCTTGGAAAGTGTTCTCAAACACTAGGATTAGAGAGAGATTAATTTTGGATGAAATAATCATGTTAATTGACATTTGTAATTAATTCTAAATGATAGGAGCATGTGAGGATATCCAAGATGAGTTCCTAAATGATAGGAGCACATGGGGCACCCACATGGGGCTTGTACTAAGCATGTTGATGTTAAGTATCACTTTGTGCGAGAAATGGTTGAGACTGGGAAGGTATTAATTGAAAAATTCGACATTTTAATTAATGTTATAGATTATCTTATGAAACTAGTTCCTTCAGATAAGTTCTCTTGTTTTTAATAATTTGCTTGGAGCTTCATGATTATGCAGGTTTCATTTGAAGTTGGCATGGATTGATTAGTTGGTGTACGAATTCCACTGGCCTTAAGTTTTGTACTTGATTTATATAAAGATCCTTGGTTAGAATAATTGTAATGTATAATCTCAAGTGGAAGAATATTGGAAATAGGATTCCATTTAATTGAAATCCTACACATTATTTATTTCATATGTCTCCTAAGTCCTTGGAAAGTGTTCTCAAACACTAGGATTAGAGAGAGATTACTTTTGGATGAAATAATCATGTTAATTGACATTTGTAATTAATTCTAAATGATAGGAGCATGTGAGGGCATCCAAGATGAGTTCCTAAATGATAGGAGCACATGGGGTACCCACATGGAAGGTGGAACCCACCTTGAGTTCAATTAACTATTTGGAGTAAGAGATAACACTTCTAAATGCATGTAAAGATCCTAAGAGTTAGGGTTTGATGTTTACATGCATGAAGTTTAGTTTAGTTCAAACCAGTTTAGTCCAGTTCAGCTTAGTTCAGTTATCTTTAGTTAGTTTCAGTTGAATGCTAGTTGACTTCAGTTAACTTGGAATGCATGACTAATGACTTGAGTTGCATGACATATAATAGGGACTACCTTCAGTTAACAAGGGATGACCATTCTTGCATGAATGGTGGAGAGAAATGTTTTAGTTAACAAGAAATGACTTGGACCAAACTTGGGCACCCAAGTTGTCTTCTTGGAATTAAATCCTTTGCATGCTAATATATTTCAGAAGGCTAAGTTAAGTGGGCCTACTCTTAGGTGCCTACTTTGAGGATGAAGCCTTGAAGATATTTACAGACTAAAGGTTGAGTTTGTACTTCAGTTTGGGACACCCAAATGGATGAAGATGAAGATTTGATAGTGTTCTTCATGGCATAACTTTATTTGCAAGAGATAGGAATACCTTTTAGGGATATGGCTTGAGCATTGTAATTGTAACTCTTGTGGAGTTTACAAAGCTAATTAAAGCCTATATATCTCAAGAAAGTTGAAGAGAGTTGGTATCAGTTTTATTGCAGGTTGTGAAGAAGACTTGGTGAAGGCAAAAAAAGCATTCTCAAGCAAGAATTGGAGCTATTGTAATCTACTTTAGAGATTGAATAATAGATTAATTCTTGGTGGAGTTTTTTCTCGAAAGGGTTTCTCCATGGTATATGCTTGTGTAATCTTTCTAATATCCTATCTACTTCTTCTATCAACTTCTTTCTTCATTCTACAAATGATAAAATGAATTAATCAGATAATCACTGACAAAGAATCTGTAACAAAGAATACATATTTAGATCAGCAATCATAAAGTTTTACAAAGTATTAAGCTACATAAACACCTCAATTTTCAACAGTATTTTCGCCTTCAATGGGGGCATTCCTTTTTTCCTAGCTAATATGGATGATATTCTGGTAGCAACTTTAAAAATCTTGACCCTATTTTATTGGTGAAAATGCCACCATACCTATAAAGCACATTGAAGATATTGCTAACATCTACTTAGTTCATAATATTGAATAGAAGATAGTATAGTAAGAATTCTTACCACCTCCTTGAAAGGAAAATAATTACAATGGTATAGGGGTTACCGCCTAAAATTTTAATTCATAATTGAGATGAGTTAGGTGAGAATTTTTATGAATAGTTTGAAGAAAAAAGTGATCATTTGTGCCTAGTAGAAAAACTAACCACTATCAAAATAGCTACTCATTAATTTATGGGAGACTTCAACTTTAGGTTCCATAATACTTGGGGTAGGATTCTAGCCTTAGTCAAGCCTTCCCCCAACCATGCATTCTTGTACTATTTGATTGATGTGGTTGTTATGATAAAATACATAGGGGAATAAACTTAACTAATGCTTATGATGTTTCTATAAGAGCATGAAATTTATTTAATACAAGTTGGAAAAATAGCCCTAAGGCCCTCAATACCTTTGCTCATAGAGATTACACCCACTTAACTAATATTGACACTTCTTCTCATAGCGACATCTAGTCAACAAACCACTTTTATAAATCCTCCCAATGAATTGCATGAAATGAAAATCTTGTGATATAATTTTGGGAAAAAATTAGTAGTCTTAAAGAGACAACAAACCCAAAATAATCGACCTTATCAACTTTCTAGTCATGCCTATTAGCCAAATAGGAAACCTTAAACCAAGAAAATACTCAAGGAAAAGGTCATTTAAGATATGCAAGGCCTCTAAATACCTTAAACCTATTTTTTGCAAGTTCTTTTAAAGTAATTGCTCCAATATAAACCAATTTAGCTTAGAAGCATGAATGGTGTTACTCGTGCAATCAATCCCATAATCAAATTTCATGCCAAAATAGGACCCTACTAATATTTGATGATTCAAAGTGCAACAATTTTTTTAGAACAATAGGTTGAATCATGTCAAGAAGGGATACTAAGGAAAAAGTAGGTACCGAGTGAGTCCCCTTATGAATTAGCATGAAAATATTTTTGTGGAATTAATCATGTGTTGAAACATTAGACATGGGCATTAGTTCAATGGCTCATAACACTAGGTATAAGAGAAGGTTAGTCGAATTTGATTCACCTTCCATGATTAGTCAATCATATACCTTTGAATCATCCCAATGAGATACAAGTGACCTTTCACCAAATATTTCAAATTGTACAAACAAATTAGGCTATTCAAAAAGATCAATCTACATTCAACCACTAATCGAAGGAAGTGACTAATGTCACAAAAAATTAGTCAAATGTTGGTCATATTCCTTTTAACATCATTAAACAAATGAAAAGGGTTAATTCTAAATATGACTATGTGGGAGGCATTGCCAATCCCAATATATATGGATTTACTCTAGGAGGCATTGAAGAACATCAATAAGCCCAATGACATTTCAACAAATGGTACAACAACTATCCCTACCAGTTTATGTCAACTACAAGAAAAAATAAAAGTAAAATCGACAATCCTCATCCATTTTATCTCTCTCTGATCATTTACAAATACCTTGTACACAATTGTATTATTGATTTGGGACCTAGAAATTTAGTTATACCTAAGAAGGTTGTTGATTCATTACATCTAGCTTATACCCTAGTTGAAAAGGGAGTTGTGCAATTCGATGGGACTATTATTAAAATAATGGGAGTTATCAAAAACCTAGACCATACTCTCCATGTATGCCCAATCCTCTTCATATGTCAATATATTTCAATCATTGACCTTCCTCCCTACTTTTCTATGTCTTTCTAGAGATTTCATCATAAAAATAGGGGGATATTTTTCCTCTAATTGGTATCACATGTTATTTAGGACCATGTATGGCATGAAGGTAACCATAAAGGTTGAACCCATCTCAAAATATCATATTGATCCATATACTCCCATCCCTATTAATATGAATTGCACCATACAAGGCCTAGAGGAGAATAGTGTTGTCTATGAGGTTGCCACTTCCATTGAAAAAATTCTAGATGCTCTCCTTGATGAATGGGGAAGTAAATTTTATTTTGACCCATATAATGAGGTAGAATAAATAGGTTTTAGCACCTATTGCATTCACAAGGGAATTATCTTTCTCAGTCTCATGAAACTTCAAGAAGATGTTTGAGGTATGTAGCAATTGTATTTTGATTTTTCAAGGAGTAAGAATGGTCCTAGGGATAGTATAATTCTAGTGTCCCCCAACAATAAAAAATATTAATTTTATTTCATATTTTAATTCTTTGGTCCACTAACAACAATGTGGGCAAGTGCACCAATCTGTGACACAATTTTGATGCCAAATTGGAAAAAAAGGAAGAAAACGTCGAAATTGAGCATTTGCGCATGCCAAATTTGGCGTGCACCAAATGAAAAAGTTAATTACAAGAAAAAAATGCATTCCAAACCTCATTTTCCTTTCAGCCCTCGGCTTGGATTGGAGGTTTTCATCTCTCTACAACTCACGCTCGCCAAATCTCTTCCATTTTTTGCACTCTTAGCTTGCGATTCTTCACGAGGATGCTGCCAACACATCAAAGAGTTTGAAGATTGTGAAGAGGTATGTATTTTTATTGTTTTTATTTTGAATATGATATAGAATTTAGATTGAAATAGGTTTTTTAATAAAACTTTTTTCTAATTCTCAAGGAATGAATCTCCACCTCCAAACATTGAGAATTCACAATCACCCTGTCACGAAGAGCCTCCTATATAAGAACCTTTTGAAACCCCTCCATCAATTCATAGGAATCCTCAAGGAACACAAGAAAATATCCTAAATCAAATTGAAAACAATAAAAGAGACTTTGAACAATTAATTGGAAGATTAACCGAGCATATGCCAAAACCCACCCTTATAGGAGAGGGATTGTTGAATCATTGAAGTCAATTGTATCTCATGTAGGAGAAATGAGCGAGAAAATAAATTTTTGGTCAAATAAGAGGCATGAGATAAGACAATTTTATGCTAGTGGTTTGTCATATGCAGATGTGAAAAAACAAAAAATTACCAAAGCCAACTTGTGTGCCCTATTTATAGATCTAAGAACCAACACACCTTTTTCTCATGCATGCAAGAGGTTCCCGATCCATTGGTGCCACCATGAGTTAATTAAAAATAAATTTTGGGAGTGGTGGTGGATGGTATTTGACCAACCTCCATGTAATAACAATGAGGTACCACAATACTTTTTGAGGAAACTCTATTGTGAGTTTTTCCTCAATAAAATACCAAATTATTTTGACATCTTAGACTTTCAGGGTGGTGAGGGCTCCACACATGATAGACCTGTTGCACGATGTAATCCATAGTTGGGACCAAGACCCTTGGCCAAACCCATGGTGGAGCATGTCTCCGTTCCCTCCATTGTTAAGAACAATGTAGAGGTGGACACGCTGGAGTCGATTAGCTCGCTCACTTGGACCATTATACAGTGTGCAAGGAATCTAGTAGAGCATGATGTGGAGGAGACATGTAGGCCCCGAGCTCCACCCCACCATTGTGGCACTTGTGGTGTTGTTTGCACGTACAATTATCAAAGTGCTCGGGATGCAGCTACATAGCCTACATCAGTTGCAAAGGTGATGAATTTCATAGATGATTTGTTGAATAATACATTTGACATTGACACTCAGGTAAAATTCAACAAGTTCATTTAATTTGTTTATTAAATTATATTTAAAAATTTAAGAATAACTAAATTAGTAGAATATCAATATGATGAAATTTTAGGGTCGGAGTGTTCATGAGACGTGCTCCATTCCTATAGACCCTTATTCATTCTCGATGTTGAGTCCATAGGTATGCAACTAGTATTAACGATATTATTAATGCATTTGAACAATTGAATGTTTGTCTCATAACATGCTTTGGATGTCAAATAGTTTCTTGGTGGACCTTTTACCTCCACACCTCGCAATTCATGTCCTCAAACAACTTTCACTCAGGTAGCCTTTATTCATTAATGGTGTTGTAAAATAATGTTAGCTAGTTTCCGTAATTCTGCGTATACAAATTTAAAAAAATGATGAGAAACACAAACATTGGATGGTGTTGTGAGATCCTAATTATATTTACCATTCAATATCCATCTAATTCTTTCATTCCTTCCATCACACATATTTTAACCATTTTATATCGCATATCCCAATCTTTAACACCTTATATATTATACCACCTTCCTCCATATTTCATCTTATACACATATCGTTACAAGAAACTTTTCCTTCTACTCATTATTGACCAAATCTCTAATATATTATTACTACACACCTCAAGTTCCCACTTGATGTCCTATATTCAAACCTTAGACACTGCATAATTCACTTTATGGTATAATATACCCTCCTAATTACTTCCCATTAACCTCTAGTATAGTTCACCGTAAAAATGTTTTATTACCCCATCCTAGCTCATCCAATTAATTTCTATTAGTCCATTCTATACATTCCATTATCCCCTCTTGATCGTGTCACATTATCTTCTCCTAATTCACTTTTTTTCCCTTTATTCCTTCCTAATCCCATCCCATTAACATTTAATAGTTCACCCTATTTTCCATGATCCCCTCCTATCCCATCCCACTAATATCTTTTAGTACATCCTATGTGTCATTATGCCCTTCTACTCCCATCTTATTGTACCCATTATTATTTCACCCTAGATGTTCCATGATCCCCTATGTTCCACCCTATGTTCCTTTATCCATTATATGTTATACCATCTTTATCCATGTTTCATCCTAGATAACTCCTCTATTATTACTACACACAAGTCAAGTTCGCACTTCATGTACTATAGCCAAACCCTATACACCTCCTAACTCAGCCTATGTTGCATTATTCCCTACTAATTGTATCCCATTAACCTCTGATTGTCTACCCTATGTTTTTTTATCCCATCCTAGCCCATCCCATCAATCTATACTAGTCCATCCTATGTTCCATTAAACCCTTCTATTCCCATCCCATTACCCTCTCTTATTTCACCTTATGTTCCATTATCCCCTCTTGGTCTTGTCCCACTATCTTTCCCTAATTCACCCTATGTTCCTTTATTCCCTCCTAATCCCATCCCATTAAACTCTAATAGTTCACACTATATTTTACTATCCCATCCTAGCCCATCCCATTAATCTATTCTAGTCTATCCCATGTTCAATTATTGCATTCGACTCCCATCCCATTGTACCCTTTATTATTTCACCATATGTTCCATTATCCCCTGTTGGTCTTGTCTCTTTATCCCTTCTATGCTATAACACCTCCATCCAAATTTTATCCTATACATAGTTAGAAAAGATCTTTCCTTCCACTCATTATTGACCATAGTTGTCTTCTCCATTACTATTGCACACCTCAACAACCAACTTTGTGTGCTATAGTAAAACCCTAGACATGTCCTAATTCATCGTATGTTCCATTATCCCTTTGAAAGCTGCTAGTAACATATTAATCCTCACTTCATTCATGTGAACTTCATTATGGCATTATCACTATGCTGACAACATGCCCTCATTAAGATTAGTTCATCAACATATGCAATACGAATCTCAATGAGCACTGAACTTTGGTATTTGCAAGATTTTGGACTATCCCAGTGGACTTAGTACTTTCACCATTATGTGATCTATAAGCACTATACTATATAGTCTCAACTGATTCCAACCATTTACTCTTTTATTTATGACAGTTATAAAGGAACTACCTGAAATTCTTTATATTATTGTTAGATAGGTTGCTTCATTTGTAGTTGTTGACATCAAACAACCCTGGTGATGTTGGTGGCATGATGGACCATGGAGTTGCTGCAGCAATAACCAGTTCTAATCCATTGAGAGAGGTATGCAACAAATTAGTCAATTTGACATTATATTTGATTTTTTTTGGTCTATTATATAAAATTTTCATGATACTTTTATGTAGTTTAATTTCTATCTTGATGGTTGCTACAGGTGGTTGTCACTCCAGATCATGGATGTGGTAATGTTGTAAACGTGCATGATGACTATATGTATGCGATAAGTGATTATATTTTGTTATATGTCATTCCACAACTCAATTTCTATGTATTAACATCTTTATTTTTTATTGTATCACTTGAAGGTCTAGAGTGAAGAGAGGAGGACTAGTGAGTGTGTTCGAAATACAAGAGAACCAATAGGCACTCCGTCTAGCCAAATTTATAAGGTAGCATAGGATCTTTTTCCTTCCCCTAGAGGGATCTGACTATTTATTAGGGTCATTTGTTGTATGCCTGTGGAATTTTGGAACATATGTTTGTACTTGTAGACATCCAAATTTGGACACTTAATTTATCCAAATTTATCACTTTTCGTCTAAACATCCTCTTATCCGAGTTAATTAAGTAATATTACTATTATTTAATTAATATCTTTAATTCTGCCAAATCCCTAAGGTATTTAATTAAATACCTTACCCTCCTTAATCCTCTTTTCATCAAATAAATTAAATAAATATTACATTTATTTAATTCCTCACATGTCATTTTCATCTAATCCTAATCCATCTCCTAATTTCTTTATTAGGGATGTGCACATGCCTAATCCTTGATTAGGATGTGTGACATCCTCCAACTTTTGCAAGTTGGCTTCTAATCCTTATTTATCTTCTAATTACTAATTAATTAATCTTAATCAGTACCTTGGTCAACTCTCTCCATCCCCCAAGGAATTTTTAATTCCTTTTTATTCTTCTTAGAATCCCCTTTTCCCATGCATCTTCTAGAACCTTTGACTTGTCACATCAAGTCACATGTGACAAACTCCCACCTTGTGGGAACATTGTCTTATCCACTAGATTCTTCCAATCATTGTGAATTTAAAATTCACTTTTATTCACCCAAGATTCTTCCCATCTCCCAAGATGCTTGGAAGGTACTTGTCCTTCCTCCACCTCATGTACCTTTTGGCCACCTCACTTGCACCTCATTTCCCCTTAGCCACTTCACCATCCACATGTCAAGATGTGAGGGCTTGTGGGTTCTCAACCCACCATAGCCCTTCATCTTGACCTTGTTGGATGAATTTTGACCATTGAATTCTCTAGAGAATTCAAATTCTTCTATAAATACCCCCTCCTCAAGGGCATTTTCAACATTTTTTGATTTGAGCAACCTTATGCTGCCAATTTGCCTTCTCAATCATTCACTATCATTTAGCCATCCACTTTGATCATTTTGCATATTCAATCTTGCATCTAGCTACACCAAAAATCCATCCAAAGAGCACACAAATCCATCAAAATCAAGGGCCAACCAAGGAGTCTTCAACAACAAGGAAGGTATAAATCAACTTACATCTTATTTCATCTATTTTCCTTGTCTTATCACTCTTTAGGCTAATCTTGAAGTGTCCTTAGTCTTTTATCACTTGTATTTTTAAGTTATTTTGCACATTAGAGTATGGTAAAACATTAAGGTACACATTTCTGGCATGTCTGGTGAGACCCACAAACGAGTTCTTGCATTTAACCTGCATTTTTGTTAAGAATTTTGCAGGAAGAGGTCGCAGAAAGGCGGCAACGCCCTCTGTTTTACCGCAAAAAGGTGGCAGCGCCCTCTATTTTACCGTAGAAAGGCTACAGCGCCCCCTGCTTTACCACAGAAAGGCGGCAATGCCCTGTGCTTTACTGCAAAAAGGCGGAAGCGCCCTCTTGTCCACTGCAGAAAGGCGGTAGCGCCCTATATCTAACAATTTCATTTTCTAATAGTTTGTTGCAGTTAGTTGTGTACTTAGAAGGTTTTTTCTAACACTTTCTTGCAGTGGGGCGTACCACTTTCCTTATAAAAAAAAAATTGATAAAGTTTCCTCGAGAGGGGTGGATACGCCCTTTTATTTTGAAGGGCTCTTTTTCTCTAACATCTTGCTGCAGAAAGGCGGAAGCGCCCTCTTGTCCACTACAAAAAGGCGGCAGCGCCCTATATCTAACAATTTCATTTTGTAATAGTTTGTTGTAGTTAGAAAGGCGAAAGTGCCCTCTAATCTTGCTGCAGAAAGGCAGAAGCGCCCCCATTTTGCTGCAGAAAGGCAGAAGCGCCCCCATTTTGCTGCAGAAAGGTGGAAGCGCCCCTGTTTTTGCTGCAGAAAGGCGGAAGCACCCCTGTTTTGCTGCAAAAAGGCGGAAGTGCCCCAAAACAACACAGTTTGGAAGCATATTAGGGCATAATTGACCAAGAACGAAGAAAAAGACACCTAACGTTTGTTTGCAGGGCCATCTATTTGATTAGATTTTCAAAAATTATCCTTGTTGTTTTGGAACATAGTCTAATTAGGGGGAGTAAACTTCATTGCTTGCTGTGATTGTTTATTCTTGTTTTACCCAAGGGGGCATTAATTTGTTTTCACTTTCCCCTTGCATTTTGTGTGAGCCTGGGGAGTAGTTGGAAGCGGTTAGTGTCTTCTATTTAGTGGGACCTTCTTGGGGATTTCATCACCCCAAGGGACGATTCCAACCATGTGTACCGGTGGGGTATATAAAGGGGGGAGAACGAAAGTTGTACCCCAATCCAGTCATGTCGTAATTGGCGGAGCGTCGAAGCTAGGGTGATACCTAGATAGACGTGAAGAGTTGGTCCGAGCCTTTCAGTATCTTGCTGGGGTTCCCAACTCACGCTTGTGACGGACTGGTGTTCATAGTTGTGCCTCACGTACCGAGAGTATATCGATGACTCCCTAGAAGCTTTGTGCATCCTAGATTAAGACCTTACCTAGCCATACCCTTAACATTAATCATAGGATTGTGCTTGCTTGAAGTGTTTTCTTGTAAAAAATCTATGAAATATTTGATACTTTGGCCTTACTTTATCATTTTGTGTCCTTACCATAGCCTTTGCCATCAAAACCAAGTTCTGTCTTACCGCAGAAAGGCAGAAGCGCCCTCTGTTTTGCTGTAGAAAGGCGGAAGCGCCCCTGTTTTGCTGCAAAAAGGTGGAAGCGCCCCTGATTCTGCCGCAGAAAGGTGGAAGCGCCCCTGATTCTGCTGTAGAAAAGCGGAAGCGCCCCTGTTTTGCTGCAGAAAGGTGGAAGTGCCCCTGATTTACTGCAAAAAGCTGTCAATGCCCCTGATTTTTGCTGTAGAGGGGCGGATTTTCCCTCCTGAACACCCAAAATTGCCCCATTTGGATTCGTTTAGCCTCTAAACTATCATTTAATCATTCCCAACCATTATCTCATCATCCCAAGCCTCTGTTTTGTCACTTTAAGTCTCCCAAAACCTCCATTTGATCTGTTTAAACCTCCATCTTATCATTCCAAATATTTGTTTAACCATTCTAAATCCCCACTCATTCTCCACAATCATCTTCAATCTTCTTGATCATTCTAATTTCCCCATAATCCATTCAAAATTCCATACCCTCACCTAACAAACGTCATAATTTTTACCATTTACATCACCAAACACCACTCATAATCAGTGCAGAAAGGCGGAAGCGCCCCTAATTTACTGCAGAAAGCTGTAAACACCCCTGATTTTGTTGTTAATGCCCGTAATTTTGCTGAGTACGCCCTTGATTTATTGCAGAAAGCTGACTACGCCCCTGATTTACTGCAGAAAGTTGACTACGCCCCCTAACTTCCCAGGGCCATCATTTACAAACCGTGCATCGAATCAACTCCATCCAAAAGCCAAAGTTGCTTAGTTTTTTAAGCTCTATCTAGTGGTACCTTCCATTTCTTCCTATCAAGAATTTGACCATCCCAGGGTGGCCATGCCCGCATTGCGGGGTGGACACGCCCCTAACTTCTCGGGGTTGTCATTTACAAACCGTGCATCGGATCAACTTCATTCAAAAACCAAAATTGCTCAATTTTTTTTGAGCTCTATCTAGTGGTACCTTTTGTTTCTTCCTATATAATCAAACCAATCCATTTCTCTAATCAAATACATACAATCATCTAATCAATCCAAGCACACCAGTCCTATCAAGTCCATCCAATCACAATTATCCAATCAACATCATCTAATCATTTGATCCTATCAAATCAAACTGATTTAGTGCTTTAATCAAACTCATCAAATCATCTACCCGATCCAATCATCTGTCTACCGAATCCCATCAAAATCAATCCCCTCGCATCATCCAATCATCCTAATCTGAGCTTTTGTCCAATCTTGATCTGAGCTTGACCAAAATCTCAATTTGAGCTTTAATCCGTTCTCAACCAAAATCTTTTATCCATCCTCTTTATCCTATCATCATCATGAATCCTCATCCTCCATCAATAGTAGTCAAGGGAAACCCTAATTACATTGACAACAATAACGAAAGTCTTGTGGATCAAGAGGTATACGACATAGATCCCCTTGACACTATCATATCTAGTAAGCTTTCTCCACCCACTTTCCAAAATCCAATTACTCCTATGAGCTATCCCGTTATGTCTTCATCCATGCCTAATCATGCTCCTTATGCCACCTTTGACAATGGATATCCAGTATCTTCTTTCATCCCCATATTTGTCATGTCCTTCATCTACACCATCCTCTTATACAACATCTACATCCTCTTATCCTAATTTTCCATCCCAATACTCCTATTACAATTCCCCATCCATGTTCCCTTATCGTAATCCTCTTTCCTAATCTTCCCATACTAATCCTACATCCACACCCTTTTACCTTAATCCCACATCCATGTCTCCTCATCCTAATCCACCATCCCAATACCCTTATTATAATCCATCCCCCACATCCTCTTGTCCCACTACACCACCTATATCCTCTTGTCCTAATCCACAATCCATGTCCCCCTATCTTAATTCACCACTCCAATATCCTTACCTTAACCCTCCATCCAATCCTAGTCCTCCATCTAATCCTAGTCCTCCATCTAATCCCATTCATCCATCTACTCCTAGTCCTCCATCCAATCCTAATCCCCCATCTACTCATAGTCCTACATTCGATCCCATTCCTCCATCTAACCCTAGTCCACCAATCCATAATCCCTCATCCATTTCTACCACCCCAACCAAGTCAACCATATGCAAGTCTCTCATTTCAGAAGTTCTCCAAGGACTCATTACAAAGAAGCCATCCCCAACTCCACATCTTGAAGTCATGGAACCATGCCATTTAGAGCCATCATCCACGGTCACTAGTGATGAGACCCTTCTCCATATCGCACCTATTATTGATGTTACCACCCCTAGTACTGCTCAAACCACTAAATCCATTAAACCCTCATCTCCTACTCCAAGAACCACTGAATCCATCGAAGACACCCAATTCCAATCCACTCCCTCTACTCCTAGGTCCACCCAAATCCAATCCACTCCTCCCACTCCTAGTAGCACAAAAATCCATTCCGATAACTGCATCGAATCTTCCATCCCTCCATCTTCCCCACTTGAAGAGTCCCAACAAGACTCCATTATCATGCCTCCCACACACGTATGAGTCACGCCAAGAGTCTAATCCAAAGCATGCCAAGATGTCCCCTTCTCCAGATCAAGATCCTACCATCCCATCTAGTCCACCTCAAGATCACAGTCCCCCATCCATTCCATCCCACATCCCTTGTCATTCAAGCTTCCACTCCATCTCCATCTCCATCGCATGAGCCTACTACCACAAATCCGGATCCTATCATGGCCCCTACTCCCTCTCTTGATGTTTGCTATCCCATCGTCCTTCTCATGATCCCCCATCATCGCCTAAAATGCTATCCCCACACCGCTTGCATATCCCCTTGGTCCTCTCACATTCCTCCATGGTGGTCTCCTCAGAAGAAAAACAAAGCATATACACCAACCCTCCTCTTACCTAATAATGAACTCAGCATCATTCTTCCAAACCAACAAAATCCCCAGTATAGATCAGATGCTCAAGAGAATGAACTATCAAGGAAAAGGTTTAGGCCTTCATGAGCAAGGTATTATAGAGCCCATCCAAGCTAAAGAACATTTGTATCTGCAAGGTCTTGGATGTACTACTCATGACTCACAATCTAAAAATGTTGATACAACCTCTAGACATCCTCAACGAGCCTTTTCCAAAAGAAATGTCATCTCTTCCCATCGCTCCACCAGACCATATGCTGCCATCCCTCCTCCTCTATCGTATCACCTCAAAACAATCATCCATATTCCTCCATCTACTCCATCCATTTTGGGTCCTTACATCCCTCCACCCACCATCTCCCAGCCTTCATCTACTCCATCCATCTTGGGTTCTTATGTCCCTCCACCCACTATGACTGCTTTCGGTCCATATATCCCAAGATCACCTTCTCAGCCTTTCATCCATCCAACACCTATCCATCTCATCCATCATAAACATCCCTCTCACATACCCCATGGTCAGGATCAACAAAGGCGCATACCTAAACATCCTCCATCTACACATAATCCCCATACTCCTACCTCCATCACTCCACATCATCCATCTCCTCGCACCCATCCCATTGCTACTAAAAGCACTTTGGTTGTTAAAGAAAAAATGCATCAATCTAAACATCCACATGAATTAAAAACTTCCCATTTCCCCTCTAAAAGACATGTTAAAGCAAAGAAAAATCAAATCCAAAATCCAAATCAAATCTGTAGGCCACAAAGACCCACCAAAGCAAACATCAAAACGATGTGGATCCCAAAGAAAATAAATGAAGCCTCCATAAGAACATCCAAAGTCGCTAATCCAAAAGCTAATCATACACCCTTTTCATCTCCTAAGTCTGTTTTGGGTCCTTATGTCCCGAAATTCACCATTCCATCTCCTCCATTATCCCCACATTCTCCATCCCTTATTCCTATTATCTTTTCACATCCACCACCACATGTGCCAATGTTGGTCTTGAACACATCTCTCCATCACATATCCACCCCATCATTCCATCATACCCTTTGCAGCATCCCATCCATTATCCCATGTATCTCCCTTCTCAAATCCCTCTAATTCATCCTCTTGCATAATCCATTTATCCTAATAAGGTTGTACCAACATCCAATAGTCAGTTCGAACATGGGATCTTAACACCTTGATCCTTATCACATGTCTTCTAAATTTGCTTATCCACTTCCTTATCCTTACCCATCTCCTTCTGCATGACATCCAAAAAGTCACATATCCAAAAAGTCAAAAAATCAAAAAAAAATCACCAAAAAAAATAAAAAAATAAAAAAAATAGTAAAGAGAAATAATCCATCCAATGGTGAAAACTTGGGAAACAGGTGCCTTGGATAACTACCATGATCAAAACCTGGCAAACAGGCATCATGCGTACATTCCCATCTGCACTTGGGGGGAACTTCCTGATATGCATTCCCGCCAACCCCTATGCTTCCAGCTATGCACCCGTCTTTCTGTTATCCATCCTCTTCATGAATCCCCCCATCCCACCTATCTTTTGCATCCTACCATCATATCCCATTTATCTCCCATCCCTCCATCCTTCTTGTGATCTTGATCAAAATAGGGGCACCTACCTATGCATGCTTTGGCCACCTATTGGTATACATTCCCTTCATCCATGCTCTATCACATTCCTTAGTTACCCATCCTATCCTCATCTAGTTATCTCCTTTATCTTTCCATCCACTTGTCTTCTATCCCTCATACCTCCTCATATATGACATATCTAGAGTGGGGGCATCTGCTTCCTTTGTGACATAGTCCTTGGAGACATCATCTATCATAACATCCCTTCATCTCCCTATCCATCTATCATAGCATCCCTTCCATCTCCCCATCCTTATCTTGGTATCCATCTATCCTAGCATCCCTTTCATCTCCCAATCCTTCTGTCCCTATCCATCTATCACAACATCCATTCCATCTCACCATCCTTATCTTCGTATCCATCCATCCTAGCATCCCTTTCATCTCCCAATCCTTATATTCCCATCCATCCAAACAATCCCTCCACTCCCCCATCCCTATATCTTTATCCAATCTTCCATCTTTATCCTCATCCCATCTCATCCCATCTCACAATCCCTTGTCATTGGTATCTGGCTATAGGCCTCCCCGCATGCAACCCAATGCCATTTATCTCATCGTCATCACCCTTGCTTCTCTTGCACATCTTTCCAATCTCCTATCACTTTTCATCCCTCATCTATCTATCATATCATCCTCCCAAGTCATTTTAATGCTTTGGATAACTATTCCATCCCTGAGCTTTAATGTGATCATCATCATCCAATCCAATCCAACAGGTCTATCCTATCTTGTCATGTCGGTCCCATCTTTTTATCCACTTATCCTATCATCTTATCATCCTTTATCCATTGTTTTGCCTTTGGTCTTGTCGGTCCTACGTTGCCCTCTGGTATGCGTGAGCGGGTGATCATTCGATCGCCCTGGGGCATTTTTGGATAAGCTTGTTTGGTTCTCCATCCTTCGTCTTCACGGTCCTTTCGCTTTTATCCATGGTCTTTTTGTGGAACTCACGTTTCCCACGTGCTTTCATGTAGGAAGGTGCGTTAAACTGATCACCACGAAGTTCCATCATCGATCTTCATTTGTCCTTTTTCTATTCTGCCGTCTACCATTGGTTTCTCCTTTTGTCCATCCTATCTTTGCCATCCATCCGCGGTCTCCATCTTGATCGGTTGTTCACCTTTCCGCTTTAGAACCACGAGGGCTCTGCAGCTTTCACATGAGCCAAGGGCTAATCTTTGATGGAAATTTGAGGCCTAGGTCTTTAGGGTGTATCAGTTTTGTGTCTTTTGTCTCTTGCCTGTTTTCATGTCTTCAAGTATGCCCTTATCTAGTTGGTTCTTCACAAAAGATATCCACCTGTATCAGGAGATCCAATCGATTTTGAGCATCCCACATCATAACAATCTTTTAGTTTAGTATCCATCATATTTGGTCTCAACCGGGGATGCATCCTTCCTAACGGACTTCATCAATCCCATCCATCCCTTGATCCTGTATGGCGACCGTTTAAATTCGTTGTGATATTTTGATACTTGAATTTTGTTTATCATTTTTAGAAACCCTATCATCGCTTGTCAAGGCCGCCATGATCAATACTTATTGGTGTGTTTTGATTAATAGTCCAGCTTATAGGGGCATATCTTGCTCTTTTGTTTGATTGTGTCTTCTTAGTTGTCCCACGTAGTACCCACCAAGATCCCCGAGGTCTTGTGTTATGCTGGGGCATCCTTTTGTGCTTGTGGTTATCTCAATACCTGGCCCGACCAAGGTCTTTGTGACTTTGGGGTGTTGGGATAGCCTTCTTGTCTGTTGTGTTTATTTCATGCATTAGACACTATTACGCCTTGGTTCCACATACCTTGGCACTTGGTGTCTTATGCTATAGCAAAAATCAATGCTCTGAAGATGGAAAATTGCATTAGGATTACATTTCATTTTCCATTCTATCGTCTTCACGAATCCCCATCCTCATCTTTTTCCTATCTCAACGTCCTTTCTCTTGTTCTTCTTTCCTTTACCCGTCGGGTTGGCCGCCCTCTGCGGTGACTCACCTTCCTCAGGGCACTTCATACAGTATTGCCTTCGAGTACGTGAGCGGCTAATACCGTGGCGGGGTGGCTCCACCAGTTTGCGAGTGACCTTGACCCGGCGGGTATATCCACCCTCTTAGTAGCGGGTGGTAATCCCGCGGTTCGCGTGGTCGCCGACAGGCTTCAGCCCGACAGCTAGTGTGGATGCTCAGCCTTGCCGTGGCAGGCTGACTCCGTACTATGGCGACTCAGCCCGGTCGCAGTGAAGCAGGTTAAGCCCACGGCTGGAAATCGCCACAATGCGATGGGGCGGCTCTGCTTACTGGCGGGGCTACTCGCCGGTAGGAAGCTCGCCCGACGCTGGTAGGCGTATCCGCTCCTATAATAAAGGCCACGGACAGGCGACTATGCCCCTACCCCGCCGGATTTTGAACCCCAAAATTCACATTTTTACTATCTTTTCGAAAAAACCAATTCTGACCCATTTTCTTATTTTTCCTAACGAACAAAACCCATGTGTTGAAATTTTCAAAATTGATTTTTGATTTTTACACCGACACTTCCGGAGGCCATAACTTTTGACTCGGGTGTCTGTTTGAGCTGAAATTTGATGGGTGGTTGCGTTATGAGATAACAAGTGGATTCCCAATTGATTTCTTTGAAAGTCGTTGGAACCCATTTTGGCACATTTTCGGGGCCTCAAACTTTCATCTTGACTCTCAAAATCCCAATTTAGTATTTTTTTTCAGCATTTTGAAAAATTGTTCACTCATAACTTGAAATGCATATCTCGAATTTGGGATGTTAGTTGGCAATTCATCCTATCTCAATATTGGGTATTTATTGGACAAAATTTGGACTCCCAAAAGTCTATCCATGAGGTTTCCTAAAATGGCAAAATTTGACAATTTTTGAAAATTGCCAAATTGGGAAAAATTTGATTGTCAACACCTTACGCCCTTTAAACCCCGGAACTCAGTGTAGAATCAATCCAATCATATCCTTCAATCATTATAGTCTTCAATCCAATCTTCATCTGAGCTTTAATCTTATCCCAATCTGAGCTTAACCAAACCCCTAATCTGAGCTTTCATCCAGCTATAGTCCAAATCTTTGGATATCAAACCAAATCTTAAGATCCTTCTCTCCATCTCACATATCAATCTTCTCCTCATCTATTCAATCTCGTAAAAATCACCTAATCAAATCCTTGGTCTTGTCCCCAGTCTCGTTACCAGCCTTGACCCATCATCATCATCATCCATTAGTATCATTCCCTATCCCTATGGTGTTGTTTTGGGATGTATCCTTCCCTCATCAACAAAACTTTCATCATCATCACAAGGAGGTATTCTTCCATATCCTTTAGTGGTGTTTTGGGATGTATCCTTCCCTCATCAATACCACTCAGTGGGATGTATCCTTCCCTATCCTCGTGTTGTTTCGGGATCCTTAATTCCCTAATTGACAACACTCCATCCATCATCAACCCATTTTGGCTTGTACCTTGACTGGGGCAACATCACCTTTTGTCCTCAAATCCATTTGTACTTCATCCATCTCCTATCGCTTCTCTTACTCTCTTACCCATCACCTTGCATCATCTTCCTCATCTCCCCTTGCATCACATCATCTATTTCGAGAGCACACACATGTTCTCTTCAACCCGCATGTCCTCTTGAGGGGGCATCCTCAATCCCTACTCTTCATCTTCACCCCCATCATCTTTCTTCCTAGTCATCCCTTTGATGACTGGGGCATCTTTTCTAATCTAACCATCTTCTTCTAGGTTCTATATTTTAATATTCTTTGAAATGATGCTACTTCATAGCACCATCTCAAAGAGGGAAAAAATGTAGACATCCAAATTTGGACACTTAATTTATCCAAATTTATCACTTTTCGTCTAAACATCCTCTTATCCGAGTTAATTAAGTAATATTACTATTATTTAATTAATATCTTTAGTCACCTTAAATCCCAAGGTATTTAATTAATAATTAAATACCTTACCCTCCTTTCAATCCTCTTTTCATCAAATAAATTAAATAAATATTACATTTTATTTAATTCCTCTATCATCATTTTCATCTAATCCTAATCCATCTCCTAATTTCTTCATTAGGGATGCCTAATCCTTGATTAGGATGTGTCACATCCTCCAACTTTTGCAAGTTGGCTTCTAATCCTCATTTATCTTTTAATTACTGATTAATTAATCTTAATCAATACCTTGGTCAACTCTCTCCATCCCCCAAGGAATTTTTAATTCTTTTTTATTCCTCTAAGAATCCCCTTTTCCCATGCATCTTCTAGAACCTTTGACTTGTCACACCAAGTCACATGTGACAAACTCACCTTGTGGGAACATTGTCTTATCCACTAGATTCTTCCAATCATTGTGAATTTAAAATTCACTTTTATTCACCCAAGATTCTTCCCACCTCCCAAGATGCTTGGAAGGTACTTGTCCTTCCTCCACCTCATGTACCTTTTGGCCACCTCACTTGCACCTCATCTCCCCTTAGCCACTTCACCATCCACATGTCAAGATGTGAGGGCTTGTGGGTTCTCAACCCACCATAGCCTTTCATCTTGACTGTTGAATTCTCTAGAGAATTCAAATTCTTCTATAAATACCCCCTCCTTAAGGGCATTTTCAACACTTTTTGATTTGAGCAACCTTATGCTGCCAATTTGCCTTCTCAATCATTCACTATCATTTAGCCATCCACTTTGATCATTTTGCATATTCAATCTTGCATCTAGCTACACCAAAAAGCCATCCAAGGAGCACACAAATCCATCAAAATCAAGGGCGAACCAAGGAGTCTTCAACAACAAGGAAGGTATAAATCAATTTACATATTATTTCATCTATTTTCCTTGTCTTATCACTCTTTAGGCTAATCTTCGAAGTGTTCTTAGTATTTTCTCACTTGCATTTTTAGTTATTTTGCACATTAGAGTAGGGTAAAACATTAAGGTACACAATACTATTGATATATATGTGACTTTTTATGTCCATATGACTCTTTTGTACTAAGCCTTTATGGATTTCTTGGATATATTGTATATACTTTTATCAATGTATATCATTGTATAGCCTCATGAATTTTTGATTAAAGAAAATCTTATTTTGCTACTGCCATTCTTGAATGATGTTATCATGCATATTGTGTAAATTGTATGCTTGAATGTTGTAGAAATGTATTTTGTTTACATCTAATGCTTAATTAATTACTGTAGATTGCTCAATAAGCTCCATCTAATGTGTATTATATAAATAAGCTCCATTCCTAGTGGTTTGTATTCTTTGAAATGCTTCAATTACTTGTGCTTCACTTATTCACATGTATGCTTCACTTATTCACAACTCGAATCCACACTTGATCGCCGAGACACAACCAACCTCTCACCGAAAGCTATTTGAAAGAAACCTTTTGTGCTCCATCGGTGAGACATATACACCTCGCTAAAACCTTATATCGAAAGCAGCAACTCTTTCCGATGTGTCCTCATTCTCTGTCACCAAGACAACTCCATTCTTATACCAACATAGTCCTCCAATAGAAACCCTTTGTGCCCTGTCAGTGAGACCGAAAATATTCAGTGAAACCTCACCCCGAAATCCCTTGGCTTGGCTGAAATAAACATTTGCACAAGTCGGTAAGACATGAAAGACTCGCTATGACATTTCATCGAAGCAACAACCTTTGGCCGAAGTGAACCCTTAATGTGCTTGTCGGTAAGACCACAAGAGTTCGCCATGACATTACAATGAAGAAAAACCTCTCGCCAAAGAGCACCATATGTTGCCGATCGGGGAGACATATTGAAATCGGTAAGACCTCATTCTGACAGTACAAACTCCTGCCGATAGGTCCCTCCTCGGTCGTTGATACAATGAAAGAGTCCTAGCGATAGACCTGCAACACATATGTTAGCACAAAAATAGCATGGGTCGGGGAGATAGTCATAGACCTATGCCGATAGGAACTGCAATATGGAAAATACATGACCCGATGGATTCAATGGGGTAATATGGTAAAAATATGGGTAAAAATATCATGAAATGAGAGAATGTGCCCAAGGTAGGACTCATTTGGAAATTGCATGGGTATGGACAACATGGATAATCATCAAAAATTTACAGTTCCAACAAGGGTAGGAGGGAGAGGGTTGAGAGGGAGA